>CM046446.1:97365424-97384838 GCA_025506515.1 Flaveria trinervia | reverse complement strand
GAGGAGTCCTTTGGCTTGGATCTCCTTTTCTGTGGTTTCAACATAGGAGCATCTAGTTGGTTAACTCTACCCAACAGATGTTGAACCATCATAACCAGCTATGTCTGATTTTGTGATAAGACTTTCAGCTTATCAGACTATTGCCAGTGGAGTTTGATAAGTCCCTATGTCCCCTTCTTCTTCTGAGCATTCTCAGCTGTCACCTGCTTAACCCCTTCCTTTTTGGATTTCTTTGAGGACTTAAGGGTTACAGGATTTTATGTTGCTGATACAAATGTGGTCTCAAACTCAGTTTTCATTTTTACCATTTTCTCTTTAATTTCTTCTTTTTGTTTGAGTTTGGAACCTCTTTTGTACCAACAATCATCTGTAAGATGATTGAACAAACCACATACTTCACATGGTTCTCTTCTTCATCTTAGGTTGATCATCAACTAAAGAGGGTGAAGCAACTGAGACTTGTTCTTCAATGCTTTGGAAGCATTGTTTGCTTTCTGACTACCTCTTTAGTAGTCTTCAAACTCTTTCTACTGTCAGTTTTCTTCTCTTTCAGTACTGACAGCAGTTGAAGTTTGAACTTCAGTGTTAGATCCTGCTCTCTAGTCCTTTCAGGACCTTCAGAATTAACTCCTGAGTTGATCAACTCATTAATCATGTGAATGTTAGCATTTGAACCATCAACATCAGCTGATAAGTTCAAAGAGGGCTTGATGCTGACTGCTACTTCTAATTGTGCTGTATCAGAAGGTAGATCACATGATGTGATGGATTGGTTATCACTCTCACCATCAGATTCTACCTCTGCTCTTGGGGTAAAATCTGTAGGTGGAGCAGTGTGATTGTAACCAGTTCCAAACTTCACATTTGAAGCAGATTGCTTACTAAGAGCATTTCAAAACTTTGCATGATTGTACCCATCTATCACACTCGACCTGGGTAACTGTAAGGGTTTCTTTGAGATCTTTGTACTTCTCTAGAAGTACTTCTTCTCTAGCCTTATCATCAATTATTTGGCAATTCAGTTTATAAATCTCATCATTTTTATCTTTAAGCACAGACTCAAACTCAGCTTTGTTTTTGGAAATTATTTGTTCTAGCTCAATGTTCTTATTAATTAGAGCTATATTTGCTTCTCTAATGGAAGCAAATGCTGCTATGCATGGTTCAGAACATAATTTGGCTTTTGCCTCAGAGGATACCTGTGATACCTGAGTGTAGAGGCATTAGAAAATGAAGTATCAGTAGACTCCAAAGCCATAAGAGCCAGATTCCCAAAAGGACTATCACCACCATGTTGACCAGCACCTGAAAACAGTTGATCATGACCAGACATGTCATCTGGTAAACTGCTCCAGTCAACAACTCCTGGGGTGAAGAAGCTGTGTTGTTGAGGTTGAGTTTGTTGATGAGATTGGGATGGCTGAGGTTCTGGTAGTGCATGAGGTTGTGGTGCCATAGGACTTGAACTTGATTTGACTGTGGCATGTAATAGCAAGGGTACGGATATGCATTTGACCCTGAGGAACAAAATATGCCAGAGATTGTTGTTGAGGATGATGACTAGAAGTGACAGGATGTTGCCCCCTGTGTTGTTGACTATTGCCAGGAAAAGTCACAAAGGGTGCAGTGGAGTTAGATCCAGTTGATCTACACTCTCTTGCAAAGTGTCCAAGCCTTTGGCATTTGTGACACCTCAACTTGCTCTTGTCAAAACCAACTTTGGTTTTGCCAGAGAGTCCTGGGAATTTTCTTCCAGTTCTTTTATAGAACTTCTGAGATCTGATATTTATCAGGGCCATTTGGCTCAAAATATCCATCTCCTCTAAGTCATCATCAGCAATCCCCTTGAGATCATCCATAATAAGCATAGATTGTCATTATTACACCCAGTAAACTGACCATCAACACTCACAAATGCAGAATCAGAAGTGCTTGAAGAGAAATTAATATGCTCATCATACTGGCATTCAGATGAAGCATATTCTGACTCATGACCCACCAAGGCAGTGTTGCCTGGTACAAAGTCTTCAGTGAGCTTTCCAGATGAAGACAACTTTCTCTTCTGTTCTATCTCTCTCTCAAACGTGAGCAGTTTCCCATGGAGTTGGGTGAGAGATAGTTTGTCCAAACTTGCACTGGAGCGTAGGATAATAGATATGTGTCCCATCTCTCAGGCAGTGATCTGAGAAATCTGTTATTCATCTGAATATTTGTGTACTCAAGTTTGACCATTTTTAGTTCAAAGATCAACAAGAGAACCGCTCATATTGTTGAGTCAGTGTCTCACCCTTTCTATGAGAGAATGTCTCATATTGTTGGGCAAGAATTTCTCTATTATTTTCCAAGACCTCATCTGTTCCTCCAAATTGTTCTTTCAAGGCATTCCAGAGGTCATGGGCAGTTTCATGATGCATTAGCCCAGAATAGATTTCATTTGGCAGTGCCATGGCTAGAATTCCATGGGCTTTTGCATCAATTTCAAGCAACTTCTTATCCTCATCTGAGTATTGCTCCCTCCTCTTCGGAACCATTTGATTGGTTTACGGGTTATTCACCATAGGCTTGTGTGGACCATGTACCACTGATGTCCAACAACCTGCGCTATTAACAGACAGGTGATGGAGCATACGTCTTTGCCATATGTTATACTCATTCCTAACCAGCATTGGTGGCTTGGTTGAGGAACCAGTATTGTGAGGATCATTGGAGGGAGTGGTCATTTTCAGTTCAAAACAATTTAATTCAAGCTTTTAAAAGTTTTAAACAGACCACAACAAACTCAATGAAAACCAAGAGAAGATCTCAGGATGAATGACTAGAAATACAGAAAATTCAATCTCTATAACCGTTTCTTGCAAAAACAAAAGCTAATTCATCAAACTTAGATCTTGAATAGCAGTTTCAATGATCAATTATTAGATCGATCAATGATTAGCCTGCTCTGATACCATTTGACAGGATCAGCGATCACAAGTTTGATGTATTAGAGTTCAAAGCAGCGGAATACGAACAAGAATTAGACAAATTGTAGCAAGCAATCGATACTTGTATGCATTAAGAGCACATACGGTTATAGGGAGAGAATATATATTTCTGATTTCAAGGAATGTTTATAGATGTAGAATATTTCTAATCAAATCATTCATTCATTCCATTCATTCTTCACCCATATTACAATAGGTTGTCGCTCCTTATATAGAGTGCAACAATCACTGCTGTTATCACGGAAAGTGACAACTGGCAGATCTAATACAAAAATAACTAACTCTTAACAAACTACTGAAATGTCACAACTACTGAGAACATATCAGAGTGTTAAGTACAAAATATAAAACTACTGAAACTACAACGACTGAAGAACAAGCTCTTCAGTCGTTTTACAAGACTACTGAAACATAAAACTACTGAAACTAGAAATATAAAACTACTGATATCACAACTACTGAAGAAGTACTCTTCAGCATTGTGACAAACTACTGACGCTTCAGTACTTGATCTTCAAACTTTGACCTTCAGATGTTTCATCAGCTGATGACTTCAGTAGATATCATCAGCTGATGTCTTCAGTCTTTGTCTTCAGACTTTGTACATCAGTTGTTGATCTTCAGCACTTGTAAACTCTTCAGCTGTTGTACTTCAGTACTTTGGTCTTTCAGCTTCAGCACTTGTGTTCTTCAGGTGTTCAGCTTCAGTACTTGTGTTCTTCAGCTGTTGTACTTTAGCACTTTAGTTCTTCAGCTGTTGAATCTTCAGCACTTGATCTTCAGCTGTTGAAGTCTTCAGCACGTCAAACTGCTGATGAGTCTTTCAGCAGTTGTTGTGATACCATGTGGGACTTAGAGGTTTTCTGATCTTGGCTCATTGGTTCTTTTGGTCCAACAGTTTTCATGCCCTTTTTATATAATTTCACACCTTTTTTGGGGTGAAACATTTTAAAATTATCAACTTACACTTGTAAACATTTTATACTTGTAACGCACATGCAATTCATACTTATTTTTGTCATGGTTATTTGTGTTATTGTAAGATTTATATGAGATACATTATATGTTGACAATCATTAACTATTACTCGCCTAACGACAACCTAGATCTATGGGCCTGACAAGCCTATTTGGTGCTAAAACCGATGTATTGCCGGCTCCTGATGACGTATGACTTGTTTATCGTAGGAACCAAGTACACTTAGCTAATCTTTATAAACTTGTAATCTTAATCTTGGTTAAGGTTTGATTGTAGCTATATGTGTTCTATAAACTTTCATAATTCATAACCATTGATATGAATTGCTACTTGTAAATCTTTTGAATTATGTAAGTTTATAGAACACATATAGCTACAATCAAACCTTGACCAAGATTAAGATTACAAGTTTATAACGATTAGCTAAGTGTACTTGGTTCCCATAATGAACAAGTCATACGTCATCAGGAGCCGGAAATACATCGGCTTTAGCACCAATAGGCTTGTCAGACCCATAGATCTATGATATCGCCATGCTAGAAAAAGTTAATGATTGTCAACATATAATGTATCTCATATAATACTCACAATAATACCAATAACCATGACAAAAAGGTAAAGATGAATTGCATGTGCATTTACAAGTACCAAGATATTTACAAGTGTAAGTTTATAAAGTTAACATGTTTCATCCCAAAAGGTGTGAAATAAAGTAAAAATGGACATGGGGAACTCACATGGAAAACTCATATTGTATAATGATGGTTGTAGAGTATATTAGGAATCTTGGATGTTCAAGAGTCAAATGTGATGTCCTAAAGGATAAAAAGAAACAATAACTTGAGCTCAAAATTCATTACAAGAAGTTAAGATGTTTAGAGAATGCCAAAAAGCAAAAGTAGATTGAAAAAAGACTATTGCACCAATTTTAGATTCTGGACAGAATGTTTGGTATGTGTTTAAACAGGTTTTTAAAATAGCAAACGCTTTCATAAAATTATAAAAAATTACATTTCACTAGTTCAAAGTCTCTCGGACAACTTTCTTTCAGAAACATTTTTTATGAAAAGATCCGTAAATAGGTCAAAGAGCAGCACAAGACAGAAGGTACTGAAATGCACACTTATCTTGTGAAGGCTATTGTTAAGTCGTTCGATTGACTTTGAAGACGTATAAACTGTCATTGAAAAGGTTATTCGATGAGCTTAATATTGGAGTCCAATTTTACTCAATTTAGTTACTCATGAAAAAGTTATGGTCGTTTGAGATCAGACTATATTTTGCCAAAATTATAGTAAGTCACTTATGTGCATTTTTAAAATTGTTAAAACATGAAACGGGTTAGAAAAATTTATTATGTTGATATATCATATATTAGACTTCATTTGAGTTATATAAAATATTTCAAGATTTTTGCATAGCCATCATTTAGAGAAATAATCTTGTGGAATAACCGAATGTGTCGGCATAGCCGTCCATATGCAAATGAGATTCTTTGTTTATGTTAGTGTGTTGTTAACTTGATTTAGGAATGTTTAGTAATTGTTATAAGGTTAGCGAATGTTAGAAGGTTAATGATCAAATGATAATGATTAAATTAAAAGAGATTTGATAAAAGAAAGAATAAAAGTAAGAACATGAAAACAATTGGATGTTAGGATGATTGAAAGAATATGTAAATGCATAATATATAAGCAATGAGATTACCTTAATATTAAAAAAAATATTGAAACTACTTGTAAAATAAAATTCTTAAAATTGATCATAACCAAAGGATGATGAAAGATTATGTATGAGATTTTTAGAGAATGAACACATAAAAAGTGAAGCCTAAAGCTTGCTTTTATAGTTGAGGTTAGGAGGGGGTTAAGAATGGAGTTACGGGAAAATCAACTTTTCGCACGACAAGACTTAGGCATAACCGAAGTTGCACGACAAAGGAGCCACGACCTATCAACAAAAAGGTTTCGAAACATTTCACATGAAAATCAACTTTTTGCAGGGGGTGGCACCACCGACGCCATTGGCATTAGTAAACCCAAAACTTTCTGACTGACGTCTCCTCTAACGCTGGTGTCCGGGTTTGTTGAGATTTGACCTAATTTGAAGGGTTTTAAAGGGGAATAAACCCTAGGATGACAACTTCATGTTTACAAATCAATCTTGGATGAAAATTAACCATATTTCATCACTCTCAAGCTCTTCCAACATCAAGATTATAATTTTGTTAAAGAATCAATGATGATGCAAGGCTAAATTAATTGTGATTCACATCGGGGGACAAGTTTGTGCTACTTTATGCTTTATTTAAGTTTGTAACCTAGATTTGAGATTGTATCTTGAACCTTTTAGGTTCTTTTGGATTCAATTTATGATTTGTATATTTAAACGGTTTGATTATGCTTAAACCTAATTTTGATATTCTATGATTTTGATTGTCTTTAATCATTGTGTGATTGACTATTAGAATTAGGGTTTCATTCTTTAATTTTGTAATTGTGTGAATAAGGTCCTTCAAACTTTAATCTACGATTATCACTTAAATCATATAATGTGTAAGTCACCATTAATGACTTCTCACTACGTTTCATTCAAGAAAAATTATAACTTTACCAAAGCTGAATTCTGAAGTGGATTGCTTTTTCTCCAAGATTGTTAAAAACCTAAAATTTTATTTTCTTAATTTGATTCTTTGTCAATTCAATTAATCAAGCAATTTACTTTTTAATGTTTATTATTTTTAGATTACTTGTTGCTAGAGCTTTCCTGTGATTCCCTATGCATTCGACACCCTTCTTACCCTTTACTATTAAGGGTGATTAAAGACTCTTTAATTAATATTTTTGACCAACCAAACGACATCGATCAGTCGTTATGTCAAAATTTTCCTTACTTTTCATAAGCCTTTACCTAGGGCGTGGTCGTGCCTATCAAATCCTTAGTCCAACATTTGGTAACTCATCTCTCCTTGACCTTCACCATGGATGATTCCTTTAATGCACTAATATATCCTACCCGACCTATTGTTTAACCATAAATACTATATGTACTCATTGAGGAATTCTATTGAACACTTGTTGGTATTCACCAAACAAATGGGCAAAAATACACAAATCATAAGTAAGATAAAGCTTATATTCACATAAAACAATGAACATCTAATAGTTGGTGTTCAATATTAACGTAAAAATCTCATCAAACAAGGGTCTTCTCTATATCTAGATTCATAGTATAGATGTCACTTGAGGATTTACATAAAAACACGTTTACAAGAACCTATCAAGAAACAATAAAAGGAAACAAAAATCAAATCATGAAATTCACCAACATAGAATGTTAAAGAATAAGTCAAGAATCTTCGCTCAAAGTAACTAATGTGTAAGTTATGGATCGAAACCATGAGTATCGTCAAACACAACCTTTTGTTCTATTCACAAGAGGACCAATTATTTTTCAATGGATGAAATTGTCAAACATGTCTTCCTTACAACCATAAAACTCATTATAAACCAAGACCAACCCACATGCTAGTGGTACGGTTTCATATATGAGGTTTCTATTCGATCTGGTGTGGTTCTAGTCTTTCTACACAGTTCTAACCCCTTGATTATACTAGTTAAGTATTTGTAGATCACATGTGTGCTTCCTCTTCATGCTAAACACACGTATCTGCCATTATTGTTTGCTAACTAGCTTTGCTTAGATAACAATGTGCCAATTGCAGTCCCTACACAAAAAATGACCTCTACAAAAGTGAATAGGCCGTTCTCATTCCTTAATGACTTTTGTCCCTAATTCTTGGGCCGGCAAGACTAGATGTATAGATGTTGTCACATACTTTTTCTTTGATCATGCGTAAGTTTTAAGTTTCTACTCCACACGTTGAGGGCACTCATGAATGACTCCACATTCATAATCCACTTGACAAATGGCCTAAACTATTTTTAGCTCCTTGTTATGAATCCTTTAGCCCGGGTTCTCCTCGCCCATGTACTTGAGTCTATTTCATGAAAGGTTATAATTTTTGTTTCACGACACTCTTAAATATTGAATGTTATAGATTCTACACTAATTATTTTGTCATATTTAAACCTATCCATTGATTGAATGAATCGAAATATGTTAATATTTTGTTTTGAAGTGTTAAATGTTTATCAGTCTGAATGTTTATTTGTAAGCTTATAATAATTCATGTTATGACTTGTTAATCTCTTAATTATGAATTTGAGTTTTGAATAAACCATGAATCTCTTAACATGTCTTATTAGGCCTTGTTCATTCGCCTTGGTTTTTGTTATGATGTTCAAAGGATTTTTAAGTTTGTTAAATTTCATGGTTGTCACAAACTATTTTTCAAATCAATCAATCAAACAAATTACTTTTTAATGTTTAATGTAATTAGGTTAATCATTAGAGCATTTTTATGTCATACCCTATGTATTCGACACATTTCTTACCCTCTACTAATAAGTGTGATTAGGCACTCTTTAATTGATATTTTTGACCGATTATACGACATCGATCAGGAGTGGTAGTAGTGATAGTAGTGGTAGTAGTGGTTGTAGTGGTATTCATGGCAGTCGTGGTAGTAGTGGTGGTCTTGGTCGTTACAGTGGTAGGGGTGGTAGTCGTGGTATTGGTAGTTGTAGTTGTAGTAGTAGCTTTGATATAAAGTTGACGTACTCGACTCATTTTTTAAATAAAATTTTGTTAGTAGATAAAAATAAGCACATCCAATGATATATTTGAAATATTGTAAAATGTTATATTTTAAAATTTATACGAGAAAAATAAAATATGAATAAAATTAATTAAATTAATATAAAAATAAAAATCATAAATTTTACCAGACATTTTTCAATAGTTCGGCCTACTTTTTGTCGGACGCGCATATTATATAGGCAGATGACCATGTAAGATGGCCGGTCGCTCGTGTTTTGACACGTGATCTCTTTTGACTTTGAAGATAAGTTTTGATGACATTATTTTAAGATCCTATCCATTCGTATTTAGTGATGACATAGTAGAGAAAGGAGATCTAAAAAACATATTTAGGAAGTTTTTCTGATCTAATGAACATTTTGTGACGCTACAAAATCACAAATACCACACACAGCATAATTACCATATAAGTTCCTTTCCCCGCTTGCTGACACTCAAAATTGTTATTTTGGTAGCCTTATTTTCGTTTCTTTTTGTCCCTTGCATCATCGGACGAAACAAAGTGTTAGGATATATACATGTTATGATTCTTTTCTTTAACCTTTTCATAGTTTGGCCGGCAACGATAGAATCATGGAGAATATATATCTGTCACCAAGAACATTCATCATGGAATATACTCCTCGATCGTAACAGTAAAATATCAATTCGTACGTACAATATCATTCCAATATTCTAGTTTTGTTAAAGCTCAAATTGTATATATATTTCTGTACATGAGCATGTTGTTCCTTGAAATTGCTACCGATTTAGACTGACATGCAAGATGCAGTTTCGAAAGACTTTGAATAAAATGGTAGATGAAATGTTTCCTGATTGGAGGGATAAGTTTCTGAACTATAAGGATCTGAAGAAGCAGTTGAAGCGGATATACTCCGCAAGCAATAAGAGGATGAAACTAACCATCGATGATAAAGTCAATTTGGTAGCCGATGAGAAGGAGGTTGCTGCTTTCGTGAAATCATGTCACGAGCAGATTGTTAAGTTTAACGATTTCGTTCTTGATAAACAAGAGTGGTATATTATCATAATCGAGGTAATTTTCATACTTGCATCTCACTTTCAGTCCTATTATGTACACATGCATGTATATGTACTAAAAGTAGGCAGATTGTCTTGCTTTTTGTTTCGATCACCAAGTGAAGGTTCTAGAAGGTAACTTGATTGCAGCCAAAGATTCAAGCCAAGAGTTAGAGAAAGCTGGTAGAGATCTCGTAAATTTACACGGGGAGATAATTCTATTGTTAAATTACAGTGCCCTCAATTACACAGGTACGTACGTAGTGGATCGATCGATGGGTTAATTAACAATAAAAGTTATTAATTATATATGTTGAATTAACATATAGAGATGATTCATAAATTGTTGGCAATGTGAAGGACTAGTGAAAATACTAAAGAAGCATGACAAACTAAGCGGGGCGCTGGTTCGCGTTCCTTTCATCGAGAAAGTTCTGAACGAACCATTTTACAAAACTGACGTCTTGAATAATCTGGTGAAGAAATGTGAGATGATGGTTGTCCAAGTTTTGTCTATTAACAAACAACAACCATTAATATTACCGACATGTGCATCAACAAGCAGAAAAGAAGACGACAAACCCGAGGAGAAGAGTTTCAATAAAGTTCCTGAAGAACTCGTTGATATCAAGAGCATGGAGAACACGTACATGAAACGCACGCTTTCGGCACTGAAAATATTGAGGAGATTCGAAGCGGGAGTTCGACTGTAAGTGTGTTTTCGTTACCACCTATTCAACAAAGTATGGACATGGAGGAGGTGTGGAAAAAGATTCCCGCTGTAGAACAAGTTGCCAAGTAAACTGATCGATAACACACACACACACACACACACACACACATATATATATATATATAAGTTGTGTACAACCTTCTTCACGTGTATTTTGTTAAATGAAATTTGGTTTTTTCATGTGAGATCTCTCTTCCTCTCTCTCTCTTAAGCGATAGAAATATAACATTATATATTATATATATATATATATATATATATATAAATCAACCAGGTGTTAGAAGTTTACAAACGTTAGAAGAGGAAACACCACACACAGACAATTGTGATTACATTTTTTATATTAAAATCACACCAATCCTTCTTATCAAAGACATTGAGATTAGACCGATTGCAACATGGGTTTGCTTGAGAAGACCACCTCATTTCTCATTTCCATATACACCAACACACCGCCGTTATTATACCTTGAACTTACCTACTATTTTATGAAGCTTAAGTTTGTCCCCATGGAGAAAGCATGAATCTGAGCGATCCAACACGTACCATTTGCCAACCGGATCAGCAATAATACAAGGACTGAAAAGGTGCTCCACTGTTTCCGGACAAGACCTACAAAGATCACAACAATATGATATCATATTCTTGTTTTGGTGTAATAGTGCCACTCTTGTTGGTAAATGATCCAAGGTCGCTCTCCACCCAAAAATATAATTGGTATCAAGAGCTAAGGGACGTACACATTGGTTCCAATGAAAAGACAAGCTTGATTGAGATGTTGATGATGGGCTTATAACTCACCGAGCTCAAAGAGGCCATTAAGAAGCAACAACTGTTGTTCGCCTCCCACACCCAACGATCACAAGAACTACTGACTTTAGCATGTTCTAATAATGCATTTAAGACCATTAATTCATCTAAAGCGAGATCGACGGGATATATGAGACAAGGACCAGTCCCAATTCTATATAATGGATTCGAAAGACTTCTTATAATAATAGATAACCAGATACGACTTGTTCAAGACCAAAGCAAATTCATGAGGGAGGCATCCGAATTCTAAGAGTCCAGCCAAAACTTATTGTTTTCCCCCTTGTCGGCCGAAATAACTCAAGTTTACACCAACCTTGAAAAGTGACTCTCCTATTAGACAACATTAACACTGTAGTTTGTATATATCATATCCTTGTAGTAGTTAGTTGTACCTTCTCTTTATCATCGGGGTTGTATTTGTAAATTACTTTATTATTTATAGAATGTATCTCCACCATGTTTGGTAAGAAGATTAATCAATCTCATGGTATGATACGCCTCCCGATCCTGACCTCTTCTCTTCCCTTCTTCAAATCGATTCATGCCCACCTTCCCCCTGCTTCATTCCAACTCCCTTCTCCCATGGCTGCTCCTTCCTCTTCTTCAACTAACACAACCCTTCCCATGAATACTATCATGCATATGATCACAATCCAGCTAACATCCTTGAATTATCTCCTATGGAAGAATCAATTACTTCCCTTTCTTGCCTACCCGAATTTACTTCCCCACGTTGATGGAACTTCTGTCGCTCTTGCTCCCGAGATTGCTAATGATAGGAAGGCTGTTTCGGATCCTGCATGTTCCGCATGGCTCGCCGCGAACCAATGGGCTATTATTCTTCTTCAAGCATCCTTATCTGAAGAGGCACTTTTGAAAGTTATTGGTTTTACCACTGCTCATCAAATCTGGATTGCTCTAGAGTCCACCTATAGCAATTCATTATTGGAAAAAGTTCAGAATTTACGTGATCAGTTACGTCAAATTTCGAAAGGTTAGTCTATTATCTTTGATTTTGGTCGTAAGTTTAAATCTATTTGTGACCAATTAGCGGCTATTGGTCACCCAGTAGACGAATCTGATAAAGTTCACTGGTTTTTATGTGCTCTTGGACCAACATTTAAAATGTTCACTACCACTGTTCGGGCCTCCTGAACCCCACACCATAACTTTCAGGATCTGCTCGCTCAAGCCGAAGGGCATGAACTATTCCTTCATTTAATTCATGGATCTGGGATGCTACCTATGGCTTTCAATGCTCAAACCCTTAAAATAACCCCAACCAATGTCATGGTGGTCAATCCTTATGTGGTGGTAGGGGACATGGGCGACGTTCCCCACACTGTCAATTATATCGAAAATATGGCCATTATGCTAATGCATGCCCTCATCTTGCTACCAATGCCAACCATGCTCCCGGTTCGAATGAAGAATTAGCCAAAGAATTCCATGCTCAAGGCCATGTCACCACTACAACTCCCGATTGGTTTGTTTGTTGACTCTGGCGCTACAGACCATATGACTTCTTCCACTGCATCTGTCACTCAACCAACACCATAAGCAAAGCCAAGGTTACTTTTGGAGAGGGTAATGTTCTTCCGATCTCATATATTGGTCACTCTTCTATTAATAACAATATTAGATTACGAGACGTTTTGGTCATTCCAAATATCACTCATAATCTTCTATCTATCAGAAAATTAACCACTGATAATAATATGGATGTTTTGTTTTCCCAACCTTAATTTTACATTCAGGACCGAGCAACGAAGTAGGTTCTAGAACAGGGTTGATGTGATCGGGGATTACACATTCTGTTTAGTTCACCTCAAGCTTTTGTTGCAACCATAAGATAAAAGTTAAAGGCTTCATACAAACTTTGGCACTTGCGGTCGGATATGTGTTGCTTACTTCAATTTTATTAAACCTATTATATGCTCATCTTGTCAATTAGCCAAGGCACATTGCCTATCTTTTCGGTAAAATGAAAAACGAGCTTTAAATATCTTAGACTTTGTTCATTGTGATTTGTGGGGATCGGCACCCACTACATCTATTGATGCTTATCATTATTATGTTACATTTACGGATGTTCATTCTCAGTTCATGTGGTTTTACGCACTTAAAACCAAGTCGAGTTTTTATTTGGTGTTTAATGTACTCCTCAAATTTGTTTAAACGTAATTTTTGCATAAAATAAAAGTGTTTTACGGTGATGGGGAGACTATATTTTTAACCATAATGTTCTGAAATTTCTTGAAGATAATGGTACTTTTCATCGTCTCTCATGTAACAAAATGGTCGGGTAGAACACAAATATCGACATATAACTAAAACTGGACTTGTAACGTTATTCAATGGACAAGTTCCTCCATAATATTAGGTTCATGTGTTTAGCTCAACCGTGTATATCATAAATAGATTACCTACTCCAGTTCTTTAAAATAAATCCCCGTTTGAATTCATATTTCATCTGACTCCGGCTTATGACAATTTTCGTTCTTTTGGGTGTAATGTTTATCCATATTTTACGGGACTATGCCGATCATAAACTATCATTAAGAAGTCTCCCATGCATTTCCCTTGGGTATTCTTCTCAATATAAAGGTTATTTATGTCTAGAGCCACACATAACATGTATATATATATATATATCGACATGCTCGATTTGATGAGCATTCTTTTCCTTTTTCGGGTGATGTTTCTCAAACACAATCACTAGATAAAGCTAACGAATTTCTTAGATGATAGTCCCTATTCAGTTGTCTCATAAACTAGACCATCAAAGACCACTTCTTCTCCACAAAACCCCCCACCCTGCCAAGCCTTGTGCGTTGTGTGATGAAGCCTAAAATTGACCTCCTCATTCAACCCAATCCAACCCCACAACAACCTATCCAACACATGTAGCACCGACACCCTTATCGGCCCACTTGCCTGCCACCATTACCGCATCTACACCTCCTGTGTAGCCCTCAGCCCAGTCTGATGCATCCGTTCATGAACCTAGTCCACCAGTGCAGCCCTTAGCCCAACCTGACACACCTGTCAATGAGTCAACACAACTGTGCAACCCACCATGAACACTCCTTCGGTTCAGTTCCAGCCATCAACCCATGAGTCCCTCTGATGGTAACTCAATCCAAAGTCAGCATATTCAAGCCCAAACATCGTGCCAACCTTGCCATACTTCTTTGCATGGGCTCTTCTCAGCTTTATTGCCTCAACCGACCCAAAGGGTTATAAAACAGCTGCTAAACACCCATATTGGATGAATGCCATGCAAAAAGAAATGAATGCCCTAAAGCTCAACAACACTTGAATGCTTATGCCTCGACCCGCAACTCATAATGTGGTTGGTTGTAGATGGTTATTTTGGATCAAATATCATGCAGATGACTCTATTGAAAGACACAAGACACGACTTGTTGCTCAGGGATTTATTCAAATTCTGGGTCCAGATTATTGACATACCTTTAGTCCAATTGTTAAAGCTTCAACTATTCACATTGTTTTGTCCTTAGCAATTATTAACAACTGGAAACTTCAACAATTTGATATGAATAATGCTTTCCTTCATGGTAATTTGGGTGAACTTGTCTACATGGAACAACCACTTGACTTCCAAGACCCCGTCTTTTGAATCATGTTTGTTGTTTTAGCAAGGCTCTTTACGGTCTTAAACAAGCCCCTAGGGCTTGGATCCATCGGTTGAGTACCTTTATGTTAAATAATGGGTTCATTTACAGTCGGCTGACATGTCATTGTTTATGTTCAAACGTGATGCATGCATCTTATATCTACTTGTTTATGTTAATGACTTGATTCTAACCAGCAACTAAGAACAAGTCATTCAGTCCTTTATCACCAAATTACACAATGAATTTTCAATCAAAGATCTTGGCAAACTTTATTATTTTCTTGGCCTCGAGACTACCTCTACTGATAATGGCTTGTTTTTGTCTCGGTCTATGTATGCTCATGATATTCTAGCTCGTGCCAATATGCTTAATTCTACACCTGATAGTACTCCCATTGCTTCCAATACAGTATTTATAACTAGTGGTGAACTATAAAATGATCCTACTCTCTATCTGTCTCTTGTGGGAGCCCTACAATACTTAACCATCACTCAACCTGACATTTCATACCTCGTCAATCAAGTTAGCCAGTTCCTCCAGGCTCTGACTAACCATCACTTTCATTGTGTCAAACAGATTCTTCATTATATTAAGGGCACCATGTCCTTTGGCCTCACTTTTTCTCAACCTCAAACTACAACTATCCTTGGTTACTCCAACGCGTATTGGGCTCGGAGTATTGAAACACGTCATTCCATATATGGTTACTCGATCTTCCTTGGGGGTAATTTGGTTTCGTGGAGTGCTAAGAAATAACCAACTATCTCACGCTCAAGTTGTGAGTCTGAGTATCGCGCAATGTCTAACACCATGGCGGAGATCATATGGATCACTCATCTATTACAAGAGCTTCATGCTTTACCCTCCACTAAACTAACTCTTTTGTGTGAGAATAATAGGGCACTCTTTCTCACGCAAAATCTAGTCTCACACAAACATGCTAAACACATTGATCTTGATTATCATTTTATTCGTGAGCTCGTCTCTTCCAGCAAACTTCACACCAAGTTTGTTCCAATCAAGTTCCAAGTGGCTTAAATTTTCACGAAGAGTATTTCACGACATCAATTTGAGTTCTTTCGAGACAAGCTTCGCATCGATCCATCACCGTCTCGCTTGAGGAGGATATTAGACAGCGTTAACACTGTAGTTTGTATATATCATATTATTGTAGTAGTTAGTTGTACCTTCTCTTTATCATTGGGGTTGTATTTTTAAATTACTTTATTATTTATAGAATGTATCTCCACGATGTTTGGTAAGGAGATTAATCAATCTCATTTCCTATCTTTGTAATATTAGATCGACACCGAGCAACCATTTTTTATGAAAATAGCTAACTTGTTTTCTATGTTATGATAGAGAGCAACACAACAATAGCCTATCTCCAAATTCTTTGCTTTTCCAGCTTAAAACGCCACCACTATTTTGGAAATAAGAGCCATGTTTGAACATAATAAAGAGTCAAGACCGAGACCACCGCATTCTTTAGGAGCAATGGTCGTGTCCCACACTACTTAATTTATCTTGTTTTCCTTTTAGAACCTCCCAAAAGAATCATCTTCCCTACCTCCCATGGATAACATGGAGGATTTCCATGATACTTGACGGGTCTCAAAACATCTATCACTAGATTCCAGTCATTTATTTGGTTTATAGTTGCACCAACTATTAGAACTAGATAAGAGAAAGGAGTGCTTCCAATTGTACATTTTAAGACTTTCGCTAGGTCTGCAGCATCCATTTGACATGTGCCAAGGTCAATTAGGCTTAATTTCTCACGGTTAATCCTAACACTTGAATCAATGTAGAAGACACATATAATCAAGAATACATACTTGGGGTATTGGAAACCAACCATTCACCAATTAGGAAGGCATCATCAGCTTACAAGAGATGAGGAAATGAAGGGACACAAGTACGAGTGAACATGGGCTAAAAATTACCAATTTTAACAAGCTTTTATATCAATGCAAAAATATGGAGACAAGAGGTCACCTTGCCAATGCCCAACGAGCACTAGAATTTTCTTATTGACGAACTGTTAACCACATGACCGTTAGAAGGGGTGATTCACTTTACAACACAACAATACAACTGAGGAGAGTTCTTTAGAACATTTAACAGATCAAATAAGAAACTGGTTAACTACTATAAGAGATGCTAAGAACAGAAGTAAAAGAGAGACTGAACAAGATAGCAGCACAAGTATTTTTGGTTTTCAAAATATAGTATATCACTTCTCAAGTTCTATTACAAAGTGTTACAAAAGCATATTTGAAAGTTACAAGTACTTGAGCTACTTATGCTACATCCTACAACCGGTCATACTTTGAAGGCTAGCTAGATACATAAGACTAGACAACAAAATCAAATGCAGAGTCAAAAGGAAAATTGTCTTTTGACTTGTGACTATGACATGCCATAACTTACATCCTAATATATTATAAAAAGGATAAATTACATAAAGTAGAAAGCTCAGACTCAAGACCTAAATGTACAGTTTTCCAAAAGCATGGACCTTTTCACTCACTTGTGAAAGTTGGTGAGTCAAACAGAGTTGCAGCAGAAAGGTGGTTCAACTTTATGGAAAAGTACATCAGATAATAGCATGTAGAGAAAAGTCTTCAGAAGAAATCTGTCTTCATAACTTGGCTTCGGAAGACTTCATATTTGGCTTCGGAAGACTTCATATTTGGCTTCGGAAGACTTCATATTTGTCTTAGGAAGATATTGGTCTTGGCTTCGAAAGATTTTACACTTAGAGTATTTCTGATGTGAGATGTAAAACTTCCAAAGCATTTCTACTTTAGTAGCTTAGTGTATGCATGCAGAGAGACTTTGGATGCTTTGAATGTTTTGACAGCATCAGACTTGTTGGAATCCTTACAAACTCTTCCTAGGCTGATGCTACCAAAACATTTGAAGCTCTTCATCAGTTGATAGTTCTCATCATGATGATGACCAGGCCCTTCTTCATTAGATGGTCAGGATCACTCAGACTTTCATAGTATTTTCTCATGTCAAAGAGATCATGCAGAGGTAGATTGAATAAGTTTTGCCATGTGTAGACATTCTCACCACCTTGATCTCTAATCACATGCCATATTTCTGGATTAGTTATGAAGGTCCAGGATAAGATGGGTCTCTCAGAAGCAAGATGAGCTAGTTGAATTGGAGTTGATTATGCTGCCTCTTCATGCACTTTCTCAGGTGATCTAAATCATCCTGAGGTATGAAGGTGGATGGTTTAGACTTCTTCTTCTTTTTTGACTTTGATCTAGAAGCCATCATCTTCCTCCTCTTTGAAGGCTTTAACTGAGAAGACTGGTATGCAACACCTTGTTGATATGTCTTGTCTTGCTTGGTGTTCCTCCCTCACAGGTTTAGAAGGAGATGGAGTTTTACCCGGCTGTGGATCAGAAGATAAAGCTTGCTGAGGCTCGGCAAGAGGTCCAGGTTGTGTTGTCTCAAAAGGTTCAACCTTAACCTCCACTTCTTGAGGAACCTGATTTGGTGGGGAGTGTAAGTCAACAAGTTCTCCTTTTTTGATCTTTTGCTTGATCACCCTAATATGCTCATCCATAGTAGATAGAGACATAGGGCCAAGTCTCCTTCCAGAGAATTCATACAGCTTCAAGAATCTTATCATTCTCTATTTGTTAGTAGAGGTCCTCATACTCTTCTGAATGATGGCCCTTGACCTTACAGCATTTTCCCTTAATTTTCTCTTTGTTGCCTTATGTTCTTTGAGTACTTCAAGCTCAAGCTGTTTGAGATACTCGAACTCTATATACTTAAAGGACAAGGGAAGAAGTGTAGATGCCTGGTATAGGCCTGTGGCACTCAAGTAGTTGATCATATTGATCCTATCAGTCTCTTTGTCTACTTGAGGTCCTTGTGGAGCCATAGTGTGACATCCAATGTTTTCAAGTTAATATCCATACATTTATAATATATAAAAATATTTAAATACATCATAAGACTTAGTTTTATGATAATTAAGGTCATTTAAGGTCTAGCAAAGCCCATTTGTGGATAAACTTTATAATTGGTAATTTTGAAGAAATTACCGGGTCGCGTAGCGATAAAGCGTTTAACGAATGTTGGTGATAATTTGGTTAATTAAATTTGGTCAATAAATATTGAATATTATAACTTAATAAATATTAAGTGAAAATATTATTTGTAATGAATAATAATAACTAATATTATTTACTTTGATCGCGTAAATTTAAGACTTTTCAAATATTGTCGTGATGCAACGTACATTCGTTGCACACTGTGTTATATCACGTATATTTTTATTCTTGACTTTTTGTCGCTATTATTTAATGTTTTGAACCCTTGGAAAGCCTCAACTTAATAATTTAATTTTATAGAAACTTTTCGCGTAAGTTTGTAAATGATTAAAATGATCCATGCATATGGTGATCAAGATTTGGAGATTTTTGTGTTTTTATTCAAATTTGATTTAAAGAAAAGAAAAAAATAATTTAGAAATAAAGGTACTCAAGTGTTGA
>CM046446.1:97320424-97360424 GCA_025506515.1 Flaveria trinervia | reverse complement strand
GCGTAGAAAGTGAGGGTGGAGATGAGTTCCAGTTAAGCAGGTGGTGGATCATGTGCATGAGGGCTTTGTTATCGTCATGATCATCAAGTGGTGGTGGGGGTGGGGGTGGCGATGGCGTGGGGGGCCTTGCGAGGAGGTCCACCTTCATGACCCATCGATCGGATCCTTTCCCGGGTCGCTTCTGCCATACTCCCAAGTGGGAGCTGTCGCTGTCGCTGTCGAGGCGTAGGCAAGTGAGGGAGGGGGGTGGATGCTTGCAGCATTTGCGTAGCTTGGCGGCCACTGAGTTTGATTCTGATTCTGATTCTGATTCTGATTCTGATTCCTTGACGGTGATGGGGAAGTTTGTCTTGGCGCTCTGCCCGTTCACCAAGATCGCCGCCTGGTCGTATGCTCTCGCTGCTGCTTCTGCCGTCTCGAATGTTCCAAGCCAGATCCTTCTCTTTCTGTTCAGTTGTACGCAGTCAAACACACATATATAATATATGTGTGTGTGTGCATTAGAATTGAACTTGTGAAATAAGTAACCTATATATATATATATAATATATGCCCGATGGTTGGAAATAATTAACTACTTACAAGAGTGGGTGTCGGATCTCAGATACCCAGGAACCCCATTGCCTTTGCCTCACACCTCTGAACTTGTTTGATTGTACCATCTTTAATAACTCTCTTCACTGTCCCAACCATTTATTTATAGAACAAGAACCTAATATAAGCAACACCACACACACACACACAGATATATATATATATATATATGTATATATATATATATTATGTATATATATATATGTATATATATATATATTATATATATGTGTATATATATATATATATATATATATATTATATATATATATATATATATATATATATGTATGTATGTATGTATGGATAATAAAGGCATACTAAACTTCAGACGCTTGAGATAAGGTAGGGGGCGGATAAAATTTTTAATAGGACATTTTGGTGGTAACATGTTTCCCCTTTATTCAGAGAAAAAAAATAAAAATTAGGGCAGACAGATACATTAAATATTGATAAGCTAACTAAGGTTGATGGTGCATTTAATCTCCCTTTTTGTTTGTTGTATTTAGATCTTCTCTTCATCGCCACTGCATTAAATATAAACATCAATAACTAAAAATAGTATATACGGTCGATGCACCATTCATTTGGTTTTTTGTTAAACTGTGTTCAAGATCATCTTTATCTGCTCATGGTGATCAGTTTGAAACATCGAGAATATCATATTTTAGTTCTCTAATTTGGTTGTCTCAATCATCATTTTCATTTCTTAATTGTAGTTTAATTGTAATAAGTTTGATAGCGTCTTCACAGTCTTTGGTTTTTTTATTGCTATTGTACAAGTTTAAACAAATACAGCAGGTATGTCGTTCCTTAATTTCTTGTGATCATGATGTATCTAGATCTTAAAGATGCATGTGATGATCTATTAATGTTATATACATCTAGGAACTGTTGTTTACAAAAATAAGAGTTATGTGTTTTATTTAATATTACTGAAAATTTTACATGATTTCACCAAGGGTCTCCTCTAATATTAGTTTTTCGCTCCAGTTAAACGTTTAAATAAATTTGAAATTACTTCATCCAGCTATAATATAATTTTTTTTAACAAAAGATTAAGTAACGTACAAAAATAATTGCAATAAACATCTATAATTGTCTTGGTCTCTCCATCACCCAACTCCATAAAGGTACGTTGTAATATTTAATAAAATTTGTAAAATAAAAAAAGGGGAAGGTGTGCGTTTTT
Organism: Flaveria trinervia; assembly: GCA_025506515.1. Lineage (NCBI taxonomy): Eukaryota > Viridiplantae > Streptophyta > Magnoliopsida > Asterales > Asteraceae > Flaveria > Flaveria trinervia. The sequence goes on along the minus strand of CM046446.1, from coordinate 97,358,638 downwards.
AAAAGCAAATGCAATAAAGTTTTCACCTACCTACATATGGAAGACTTCTTAAGAATTTATTAGGCCTTCATAACCACCAGGAGTAAATGTCATTGACCATTTATGTGTCTCTTATTCTTCATCGCTGTTGTAATCGAACTATAGCGTTGTGATTTACGGTTGGCAAATTACCTATAGAAAAGTCTTTATTAAAATGCAAATATATTTTAAATATATTCTAAAATTACAATAATTAATTACTAACCGAGAACACAATAGCCACATATGTGTCGGATGTATGTATGTATGATGTAGTGTATATATATATATATATGAGACTTATGTAGATATATGTTGTTTGCTACAATATATATATATATACACACATACATATAATATATACATATATATATATACATATACATATATATACATATACATATATATATACATATACATATATATATATACATACATATATACATAATATATACATATACATATATATATACATATACATATACATATATATATACATATACATATATATATATACATATACATATACATATATACATATACCTACATACATATATATACATATATATTATAATATACATATATAATATATATACATATATATATATACATACATACATATACATATACATAACATATACATATACATATACATATACATATACATATACATATACATATACATATACCATACATATATCATATATTATACATATACATATACATATACATATACATATACATAACAATATACATATACATATCATATACATATACATATACATATACAATACATATACATAACATATACATATACATATTATACAATACATCTACATATACATATACATATCATATACATATACATATACATATACATCTACATTACATATACATAACATATACATATACATATCATATACATATACATATACATATACATAACATATACATTACATATACAGATACATATACATACATATACATATACATATACATATACATATACCTATACATATACATATACATACATATACATATACATATACATATACATATACATATACATATACTATACATATACAATATACATATACATATACATATACATATACATATACATATACATATACATATACATATACATATACATATACATATACATATACATATAATATACATATACATATATATTTGTACATATTTGTACATGTATTTGTACATGTACATGTATATGTACATGTATATGTATATGTATATGTATATGTAATGTATATGTATATGTATATGTATATGTATATGTATATGTATATGTATATGTATATGTATATATACCATGTACATGTAATGTATATGATATGTATATGTATATGTATATGTATATGTATATGTATATGTATATGTATATGTTAGTATTGTATATGTATATGTAATGTATATGATATGTATATGTATATGTATGTAATTATATGTATATGTATTGTATATGTATATGTAAATGTAAATGTATATGTATATGTATATGTATATGTATGTGTATATGTATGTGTATATGTATATTACATGTACATGTATATGTATATATTATATGTATATGTATATGTATCTGTAGATTTATAGTCGATCTATATTATGTATATTGTTATGTATATGTATATGTATATGTATGTGTATATGTATATGATATGTATATGTATATGTATATTATATTATATGTATATGTATATGTATATGTCTATGTATATTAATGTATATGTATATGTAAATGTAAATGTATATGTAATGTATATTAATGTAGTGTATATGTATTGTATATGTATGTGTATCTGTATGTGTATATGTCTGTGTTATGTATGTTTTATATGTATGTGTATGTGTATGTGTATGTGTATGTGTATGTGTATGTGTATGTGTAATGTGTATGTGTATGTGTATGTGTATGTGTGTGTATTGTATGTGATGTGTATGTGTATGTGTATGTGTATTGTAATTGTATGTTATGTGTATGTGTATGTGTATGTGTATTGTATGTTATGTGTATGTGTATGTGTAGTGTATGTGTATGTGTATGTGTATGTGTTATGTGTATGTGTTGGTATGTGATGTGATGTGTATGTGTATGTGTATGTGTATGTGTATGTGTATGTGTATGTGTATGTGTATGTGTATTGTGTATGGGGTATGGTATGTGTAGTGTATTTTTATGTGTATGTGTATGTGTATGTGTATGTTTATGTGTATGTGTATGTTATGTGTATGTTATGTTATGTGTAGTGTATGTGTATGTGTATGTGTATGTGTATGTGTATGTGTATGTGTAGTGTATGTGTATGTGTATGTGTATTGTATGTGTATGTGTAGGTTATGTGTATGTGTATGTGTATGTGTATGTGTATGTGTATGGTATGTGTATGTGTATGTGTTGTGTATGTGTATGTGTATGTGTATGTGTATGTGTATGTGTATGTGTATGTGTATGTGTATGTGTATGTGTATGTGTATGTTGTATGTGTATGTGTATGTGTATTTGTTAGTGTATGTGTATGTGTATGTGTATGTGTATGTTATGTGTATGTGTATGTGTATGTGTATGTGTATGTTATGTGTATGTGGATTGTTATGTGTATGTTTATGTGTAGTGTATGTGTATGTGTATGTGTAGTGTATGTTGTATGTGTATGTGTATGTGTATGTGTATTGTATGTGTATGTGTATGTGTATGTGTGATGTGTATTGATGTTTATGTGTATGTGTATTTGTATGGTGTATGTGTATTGTCTGTGTTGTGTAATGTGTAGGTTGTATGTGTATGTGTAATGTGTATGTGTATGTCTGTGTATGTGTATGTGTATGTGTTTGTTGTGTATGTTATGTGTTATGGTATGTGTATGTGTATGTGTCATGTGTATGGTGTATGTGTATGTGTATGTGTATGTGTATGTGTATGGTATGGTATGTGTATGTGTATTTATGTGTATGTGTATGTGTAGGTATGTGTATGTGTATGTGTATGTGTATTTATGTGTATGTGTATGTGTGTCACCACCCCAACCTTGACGGCGGAATCGTCGAGATGTGAGGGTTAAGATTGTTCACAGCCACATAACGCTATATTTAAGTGTAAATATTAAAATTATAAGTTTCAAAAGTCATTACAACATAAGCCACAAAACATGAAATAATCCCAAATAAAACAAAACGTAGCATATCATTTATTTATTTAACTAGGTCCAAGTCCTAGTTTTATTTCCAAGCTTCAAGAGTCCACTTTAAACTTGGGGATTTCCTGAAACATGATAAAAATAAAAGGGTCAACTATAAATAGTTGGTGAGTTTCCAAGGTTTTTTATACATAATATGATAAGTTACAAGTAGCAATTCATGTCATAGGTCATAAGCAAGTAAGGTTATAGAACACATATCGTTACAACCAAACCTCGACTTGATTACAAGTATAAAAGATTGGCTAAGTGTATTTGGTTCCTAGTGCACAAGCATACGGCTCCTAGGAGTCGGCAATACATCGACTTTAGCACCAAATAGGCTTGTCAGGCCCAAAGATCTAAGACGTCGCCAGGCTAGCAATAGTTAATGATTGTAAACAAACTATGTATCTCATATAAACACTTACAATACACAAATAACCATGACATAATAATAAGATGAATTGCATGTGCTTATAAGTCTCAACGTTTATAAGTGTACAATGTATAGATAATCATGTTTCACCCCAAAGTGGTGTGAAATAAAATAAAATGGGGCAAGGAAAACTCACGTGATAATATGTATATAATGGAGATTATTTAAGAATAGTAAACGTCGTTCCAAGATGAACGTCACAAGGCACCTAAACATATGTAATTACAAGATTAAGTTTAATAATTGAATTATTGATTTAACGAGAGTTAAAATTTCGAGTGGGTTTGAGGATCTTTGTAGTCGTCTAAAAAATGTACAAAGATATATATCATTTGTGTAAATTATTATAAAAAAATAACATTAATTTAACGATAATAACTAGTGAAGTTTAAATATAAACTTGAATAAATATATGAAATAATCAAAATTTTAATAATAATACTTAATAGTAATATTTGGACCATAATAATTTATTAATTTATCATTCAAAGTCCATTTTAATAGAATTATCCAAGAACATCCTTTGTTAAAATTCTTTTTTTTTTTAATTAATTAATTAACTTTAGAAAAATTATAGAAAAATTTGATGTCTTTGAAAAATATTTAGAGTTTACAAAAACCCTTTTTATATTTATTAAAAATTTTCTATAATTTATTTAAGGGCTGAAAAGCCTTAAAAAAATGTTTGAGGGTGCCCGGGTTCGAACCCGGGACCTCCAGGTGGTGATGAGAGCATTTACCAGTGAACCAAGGCATCCAGCCGCGGTAGATCTTGGTTTCTAAACATTAAAAACCCATATAAACAAAACCCCCAATTTCATAAGAACCCTAGAATCGATTTGATTCCAATTGAACATCGAATTGATATTGATAATGAAATCATTCATAGGGCTTTTGATTAGCGAATAAAACCGAGTGAGTGGGTGTATTTAATTACCCCAATGAAGACTGGATTGACGAGGTCGAGTGTGGAAGAACTCGCGGCTGAACTCAAACCTGATTGAGATGCAAATGGTGATGGAACCCGAATTAAATTTGGATGTAGCTTCGGAAGAAGGTCTTGATTTAAGATTTCCAATCATTTCAGGTGAAAGTGTGGAGAAGGAGAGGTTCAGTGTGTGAGAAAACACCGCGAGTGTGGTTAGTCGTTTGTATTGATTTCAGGTGCTTAGGTTGAAATTGTACTTAGAAATCGATTAGAAACGTTTAAACGATTGTGTGGGTTCAGTTAATTTGATAATTATCAAGCTTTAATGGTCGTACGTTGCGGGTTGATGATCGACCGTTACCCGACCTTGTACCCACTCGCATCCGATGTTAAAGACCAATTAAAGTCCTTTAATGGGTTCGAATCGACTTCAAGAACGGTTGGGAACAGTTTCGGGATCAAGAAACGACCTGTTTTTGATGTTTAAGGGGTCCCGGAGCCGGCCGGATCTTGGCCGGAAATGGTGCCGGAAAAACGGGCCGAGGGGGGGAAGGGGTTTGGTTTTAAATAATTACACAATTGGTCCCTCTAGTTTATTATTTAACATTTTATGCTTAAAAGTTCCATTTTAAGTTTCTAAAATGACAAATTAACCCTCAAACTTAGTTTAAGTTTATAATTTAAATATGGTTAAGTTTATTAATCTTTATTATAGTAATCTTATTATTACTAATACTATTATTCAATATTATTATTTACTTTTATTAATATTAACCTTATTATTATTATACATTTCTAACATTTCATGAAACCCAATTACAATATATAATAAACACAAACAATCACGAAAGTTTCAAAATTGACGAAGATAACCTTGTAAGAGTAAACGAAGTTAACTTTTAGTTAACGAAAATACGAAATGTTACAGTCTCCCCAACTTAAAGGAATTTCGTCCCGAAATTAAAAGAAATGAAACTATACAAATAAGAACGGGTATCTCTCCTTCATGTGCTCCTCACGTTCCCAAGTAAATTCAGCGCCACGTTTATTTTCCCAACGAACCTTGACGATTGGGGTTGTTGTGGTTCTAGTCTTCTTCATTATACGATCCATGATCTCTACAGTTTTCTCGACAAAATGTAATGACTCGTCAACCTGGATGTCTTCCAACGGAACATGCAGACTTTCGTCAGCCAAACACTTTCTCAAATTTGAGACGTGGAACACCGGATGAATTCCACTAAGGTCGGAAGGTAACTCTAGTTTATAAGCCACTTTCCCAATCCTTTTCAGGATTTTGAAAGGTCCTACAAACCTTGGAGCCAGTTTGCCCTTCTTCCAAACGAACCACACCTTTCCACGGTGAGACCTTGAGAAGAACTAACTCCCCAACTTGGAATTCCAATGGCTTACGTCGCTTGTCAGCATAACTCTTTTGACGACTTCTCGCCACTTCAAGGTTCTTGCGGATAATAGAAACTTTATCGGTCGTCTCTTGTATAAGTTCAGGACCAGTGATGAAGTTTTCACCAATATCGGTCCAACAGATCGGTGAACGACATTTACGACCATAAAGTGCTTCAAACGGTGCCATCTTGATACTCGAGTGATAACTATTGTTATACGAAAATTCCGCGAGCGGTAGATGCGTATCCCAATCGCCACCAAGTCAAGAACACAGAGACGTAGCAAATCCTCCAAAGTTTGGATCGTTCGCTCGGTTTGACCATCAGTTTGAGGATGGTAAGCCGTGCTTAGATCCAATTGTGTACCCAAAAGTTCTTGCATAGACGACCAAAAATGTGAAGTGAAACGAGCATCTCGGTCAGTTATGATGTGCAGAGGTACCCCATGACGACTTACAATCTCATCAACGTATATACGAGCTAACTTTGATGTCTTGTAAGTGTCACGTATGGGTATAAAATGTGCCGACTTGGTCAATCGGTCAACGATCACCCATATGCTATCATGTCCTCGAGAGGTTCGGGGTAGCTTTGTTATGAAGTCCATGGATATGTGTTCCCATTTCCACATAGGGATCTCGGGTTGCTCAAGTAATCCACTTGGACGTTGATGTTCGGCTTTAACTTTCGTACATGTGAGGCACTTAGCTACATACGTCGCTATGTCTTTCTTCATTCCAGGCCACCAATATTGACCACGTAGGTCCATGTACATCTTATCGGAACCAGGATGAATAGAATAACGAGTTTGATGAGCTTCGCTCATAATAAAGGTACGAATGTTATCGCGATTTGGAACCCAAATACGATTGGCGAAGTACATCAATCCATTGGATTTTGTTTCCAATTGGGTTAGAAGGTTATGCTCCAACTCATCCTTCATTCTCCCTTCTCGTTGAACCATTTGTTGAGCCTCCAGGATGCTAGACTCGATGTCACTCTCTATTCTCAGGTTTTGTAGTAGTACGGTGGTCTCATTGACATCTAGTCGAATTTCAGTATCGAACTCTCCCAAGGTGTCAAACCATTGACGTCGATCTCGAATTTCTTGAAATGAGATCATCTTGTTGTGAATCTTTCGGCTCAGTGCATCGGCCACAACGTTTGCTTTACCAGGATGGTAACGAATGTCACAATCATAGTCACTAATCAACTCCACCCAACGACGTTGTCTCATGTTGAGGTCTTTTTGATTGAAAACGTGTTGAAGGCTTTTGTGATCGGTGTAGACTATACATTGCGTACCATACAGGTAGTGCCTCCAAATCTTCAAAGCAAATACAACAGCACCAAGCTCGAGATCATGAGTTGTGTAATTCACCTCGTGAACCTTCAATTGCCTCGATGCGTAAGCTATGACCTTCCCTCGTTGCATAAGAACACAACCAAGGCCTTGCTTAGATGCATCACAATACACGGTGAAATCGTCGTTTCCATCGGGTAGGGTCAATATAGGAGCATTGCACACTTATGCTTTATGTTAACGCTTCAAAAGCTTCTTCTTGCTCGGTACCCCACTCGAATGGTTTATTCTTTTGTGTCAAAGTAGTGAGCGGCTTCGCGATCCTCGAGAAATTGGCGATGAATCGCCGATAATAACCAGCAAGACCAAGAAAAGAACGAACTTCGGTAGGAGTTGTAGGAATACACCAATTCTTCACAGCTTCCACCTTCGCAGGATCAACGTGAATCCCTTGGCTATTCACCACGTGTCCTAGAAATTGAACTTCTTCGAGCCAGAATCACACTTCGAGAACTTTGCGTACAATTGCTCTTTCTTTAACAACTCAAGAACCAATCTCAAATGCAGCTCATGATCGGTGTTGGACTTGGAATAGATAAGTATGTCATCAATAAAGACGATCACAAACTTGTCTAGATAAGGCTTGCATACTCGGTTCATGAGATCCATGAAGACAGCAGGAGCATTGGTTAAACCAAAAGGCATCACCATAAACTCATAGTGTCCATAACGAGTACGAAAAGCAGTCTTTGGAATGTCATCCTCATGAACTCGTAATTGATGATATCCAGAACGTAGATCAATTTTCGAGAATATGGCAGCTCCTTGAAGTTGATCAAACAAGTCATCGATGCGAGGAAGAGGATAACGATTCTTGATGGTAAGTTTGTTAAGCTCGCGATAATCGATGCACATACGAAACGATCCATCTTTCTTCTTCACGAAAAGAACAGGTGCACCCCAAGGCGAAGAACTAGGACGGATGAAGCCCTTCTCGGACAGCTCTTGCAGTTGACAAGAGAGTTCTTGCATTTCCGATGGTGCAAGCCGATACGGTGACTTGGCCACGGGGGTTGCTCCCGGTATCAAGTCAATTTTAAACTCGACTTCACGCACGGGAGGTAAACCACTAAGGTCATCGGGAAATACTTCAGGAAAGTCTCGTACGATAGGGACATCCTTAAGTTCTTTCCCTTTGACTTTCGTGTTGACCACATAAGCCAAGAAGGCCATATACTTCTCGTTTAAGCACTTTCGGGCTTGAGTGCAAGACATGAGTTTAAGCCCTTTAGAAGATTTTTCACCGAACACCTTCAACGTATCCCAGAGGGTAACGGTATACGAATGCACTTCTCGAAACAAATGATCTCAGCATGGTGTTTGGCTAACCAATCCATACCAATGATGACGTCAAAACTTCCAAGTTTCATAGGGATAAGATCGATAAGAAGTCATGCGTGTCAAGACTTAAGATGCAATCACGAACGATAACGTCAACGGTAATTGGTTCTCCATCGGCAACTTCAACAGTAAGAGGTCTTTCTAGTTTCGTATGTGGCTTAGCAAGTATGGGTTCAAACTCTAATGAAACAAAACTTTTATCGGCTCCAGAATCAAATAGGACATAGGCATAAGTTTTGTTAATAAGGAACATACCTGTTCAATTTTTTAAGGTATTTAACAATACAGGTAAAATATGAAATAAATTCGATCACAAAATTTAAGGGTGAGTTAACGTACCATTCACCACATCGTTGTTTGCTTGTGCTTGGTTAGCGTTGATGTTGAAAGCACGTCCTCGGGCTTGTGGAACATTACCCACAAGACGAGGGCATTGTGGGCGAAAATGGCCAGGTTCCCCACAGTTGTAGCAAACACGGTTTGTGACCACAGCGGCATTGTTAGGTGCACGGTGGCAAGTCGCCACCAAATGACCATATTTACCGCACAAGGTGCAAATGCGGCATGGTTGATTCCCCGGTGATGATACCTACACGTGCTGCACATCGGTTGAGGACCAGCATAAGCCCTAGCCCCAGGCACTTGTGCCACAGATGTAGCCGCAGGTACAGGTTGCCTTTGGATTGTTTAGGTGCAGCCACGGCATAGTTACGCGCCGGTGTGAACTTGCGCTTCTTGTTGTTGTTATGGCTGTTAGACGGTTCAGCTTTGGTCTCCTTAACCGCCTCGGTAGCCGTCTTCTCCAACTTCTTTGCACCCTTCACAGACATGGTGCCCGCTCTTATATGGTTCTCGGTGAGTTGAGCGGTGATTGTAATGGCTTCTTCCATTGTGGGTCGGCTACCCCCACACAGCATCTTGAATTTGGGGTGGTACACCCTTAATGAACTTCTCGATGTTGCGGGGAACAGTGTCGACCATATGGGGTAGCAGTATACTCAACTCATGATGCCTAGTTGAGTAGGCCAAATGATCACCATCATTTTGTTTCAAATTCCAAAACTCTTCTTCCAGCTTTTGCAATTCACTCCTTGGGCAGAACTTCGCGATGGCGATGTTCTTGAACTCTTCCCATGTAAGTGCTAGAATAGCATCGGGTCCACGATTCCTCTTCTCGCTATTCCACCAGGTAAGAGCCCTTTGTTGGAACATACTAGTGGCATAACGAACCTTGAGTGCATCGGGACACTCACAATTGATAAAGGTATTCTCCATGCTTTCAAACCACTCAAGAAGACAGTGGCTCCTTCCTTGCCACTAAAACTAGTGGGCTTGCAAGAGCTGAAGTGTTTGAAGGTGCAAGTTTGATTATTCCCATGTTGATTGTTCCCGTTTTGATTGTTGCTATTCTCTCCATGACCATTTCCATTGTTGCTAGCGTTGGTCATTAAGGTGCTATTAAGTTCAGCAACCATGGTCGGAATGACAGCAGCCATTTGTCGAGCAATCATGGCGGCTAACTTACGATCGGAACTTCCACGCTTTCCATGATGACGAGACATGCTGGAATATACAAATGAGTTAGATATGAGAATTGGAATAACAGGGATTAATGTTCAACAAGGATAAGGCAAAAAGTTGTAAGGCACATGGAATGGTTCCATTTGGTAACGCATCACCATTTGGAAACGTTGACACGTCAAGGTAAGTTGACCCACTCGCCTTAGAAATTCGTGTATGTTGACCATGGTTTATCACTCATCCCAGAAATCCCCAGGTAAGCATAACTAGTCCCGTAGGATTTATGCGATATGCTTGCCTTAGCCCGAGGGCCTTTTGCCAGGAATTCCAGAATACAGGTGTCCATGTGTCACACAAATTTCTTAGGTTTATGAAATCAAAACCATGATGAGATTTACATAGATTAGACATAAGTCTAAAGATTTAATTCTTAAGCATAAGTATACGATTCCACGTGTTGACGAGAATAAGATTAAGAGTTTCATTTGTCGGGGAGAGTTAATGAGTCAAAGTTAGTTTAGGGAGACAAGTAACAAAGTTTAGAAATTACAAGGCAACCTATGCTAAGGCATCAAGTTGCACATAAGTAAAGTATAGCATTATGTAGCATGTAACAATATATATATTCTAAGAATATAAATATTATCCTATGAGGTTCATGCATAAGCTATAGTCTAGGTCACCATTACTAATAACCTAAATCCCTATAGTTATGGGCTCTGATACCAATCTGTCACACCCCAACCTTGACGGCGGAATCGTCGAGATGTGAGGGTTAAGATTGTTCACAGCCACATAACGCTATATTTAAGTGTAAATATTAAAATTATAAGTTCCAAAAGTCATTACAAACATAAGCACAAAACATGAAATAATCCCAAATAAAACAAAACGTAGCATATCATTTATTTATTTAACTAGGTCCAAGTCCTAGTTTTATTTCCAAGCTTGAAGAGTCCACTTTAAACTGGGGATTTCCTGAAACATGATAAAAATAAAAGGGTCAACTATAAATAGTTGGTGAGTTTCCAAGGTTTTTTATACATAATATGATAAAGTTACAAGTAGCAATTCATGTCATAGGTCATAAGCAAGTAAGGTTATAGAACACATATCGTTACAACCAAACCTCGACTTGATTACAAGTATAAAAGATTGGCTAAGTGTATTTGGTTCCCTAGTGCACAAGCATACGGCTCCTAGGAGTCGGCAATACATCGACTTTAGCACCAAATAGGCTTGTCAGGCCCAAAGATCTAAGACGTCGCCAGGCTAGCAATAGTTAATGATTGTAAACAAACTATGTATCTCATATAACACTTACAATACACAAATAACCATGACATAATAATAATGAATTGCATGTGCTTATAAGTCTCAAACGTTTATAAGTGTACAATGTATAGATAATCATGTTTCACCCCAAAGTGGTGTGAAATAAAATAAAATGGGGCAAGGAAAACTCACGTGATAATATGTATATAATGGAGATTATTTAAGAATAGTAAACGTCGTTCCAAGATGAACGTCACAAGGCACCTAAACATATGTAATTACAAGATTTAAGTTTAATAATTGAATTATTGATTTAACGAGAGTTAAAATTTCGAGTGGAGTTTGAGGATCTTTGTAGTCGTCTAAAAAAATGTACAAAGATATATATCATTTGTGTAAATTATTATAAAAAAATAACATTAATTTAACGATAATAACTAGTGAAGTTTAAATATAAACTTGAATAAATATATGAAATAATCAAAATTTTAACGATAATAACTTAATAGTAATATTTGGACCATAATAATTTATTAATTTATCATTCAAAGTCCATTTTAATAGAAATTATCCAAGAACATCCTTTGTTAAAATTCTTTTTTTTTAATTATTAATTAACTTTAGAAAAATTATAGAAAATAATTTGATGTCTTTGAAAAATATTTAGAGTTTACAAAAACCCTTTTTATATTTATTAAAAATTTTCTATAATTTATTTAAGGGCTGAAAAGCCTTAAAAAAATGTTTGAGGGTGCCCGGGTTCGAACCCGGGACCTCCAGGTGGTGATGAGAGCATTTAACCAGTGAACCAAGGCATCCAGCCGCGGTAGATCTTGGTTTCTAAACATTAAAAACCCATATAAACAAAACCCCCAATTTCATAAGAACCCTAGAATCGATTTGATTCCAATTGAACATCGAATTGATATTGATAATGAAATCATTCATAGGGCTTTTGATTAGCGAATAAAACCGAGTGAGTGGGTGTATTTAATTACCCCAATGAAGACTGGATTGAGGAGGTCGAGTGTGGAAGAACTCGCGGCTGAACTCGAACCTGATTGAGATGCAAATGGTGATGGAACCCGAATTAAATTTGGATGTAGCTTCGGAAGAAGGTCTTGATTTAAGATTTCCAATCAATTTCAGGTGAAAGTGTGGAGAAGGAGAGGTTCAGTTGTGTGAGAAAACACCGCGAGTGTGGTTAGTCGTTTGTATTGATTTCAGGTGCTTAGGTTGAAATTGTACTTAGAAATCGATTAGAAACGTTTAAACGATTGTGTGGGTTCAGTTAATTTGATAATTATCAAGCTTTAATGGTCGTACGTTGCGGGTTGATGATCGACCGTTACCCGACCTTGTACCCACTCGCATCCGATGTTAAAGACCAATTAAAGTCCTTTAATGGGTTCGAATCGACTTCAAGAACGGTTGGGAACAGTTTCGGGATCAAGAAACGACCTGTTTTTTATGTTTAAGGGGTCGCCGGAGCCGGCCGGATCTTGGCCGGAAATGGTGCCGGAAAAACGGGCCGAGGGGGGGAAAAGGGGTTTGGTTTTAAATAATTACAAAATTGGTCCCTCTAGTTTATTATTTAACATTTTATGCTTAAAAGTTCCATTTTAAGTTTCTAAAATGACAAATTAACCCTCAAACTTAGTTTAAGTTTATAATTTAAATATGGTTAAGTTTATTAATCTTTATTATTAGTAATCTTATTATTACTAATACTATTATTCAATATTATTATTTACTTTTATTAATATTAACCTTATTATTATTATACATTCTAACATTTCATGAAACCCAATTACAATATATAATAAACACAAATAATCACGAAAGTTTCAAAATTGACGAAGATAACCTTTGTAAGAGTAAACGAAGTTAACTTTTAGTTAACGAAAATACGAAATGTTACAATGTGTATGTGTATGTGTATGTGTATGTTTGTGGATGTGTATGTGTATGTGTATGTGTATGTGTATGTGTATGTGTATGTGTATGTGTATGTGTATGTGTATGTGTATGTGTATGTGTATGTGTATGTGTATGTGTATGTGTATGTGTATGTGTATGTGTATGTGTATGTGTAGTGTATGTGGTATGTGTATGTGTTGTGTATGTGTATGTGTATGTGTATGTGTATGTGTATGTGTATGTGTATGTGTATGTGTATGTGTTGTGTATGTGTATGGTATGTGTATGTGTAGTGTATGTGTATGTGTATGTTATGTGTATTTATTGTATGTGTATGTGTATTGTATGTGTATGTTATGTGTATGTGTATGGTATGTGTATGTGTATGTGTATGGTATGTGTATGTGTATGTGTATGTGTATGTGTTGTGTATATGTATGTGTATGTGTATGTGTATGTGTATGTGTATGTGTATGTGTATGTGTATGTGTATTTATGTGTATGTGTATGTGTATGTGTATGTGTATGTGTATGTGTATGTGTATGTGTATGTGTATGTGTATGGTATGTGTATGTGTATGTGTATGTGTATGTGTATGTGTATGTGTATGTGTATGTGTATGTGTATGTGTATGTGTATGTGTATGTGTATGTGTATTGTATGTGTATGTGTATGTGTATGGTATGTGTATGTGTTGTGTATGTGTATGTGTATGTGTGGTGTTGTGTATGTGTATGTGTATGTGTATGTGTATGTGTATGTGTATGTGTATGTGTATGGTATGTGTATGTGTATGTGTATGTGTATGTGTATGTGTATGTGTATGTGTATGTGTATGTGTATGTGTAGTGTATGTGTATGTGTATGGTATGTGTATGTGTATGTGTATGTGTATGTGTATGTGTAGTGTATGTGTATGTGTATGTGTATGTGTTGTGTGGGTAGTGTTGTTATGTGTATGTGTATGTGTATGTGTATGTGTATTGTATGTGTATGTGTATGTGTATGTGTATGTGTATGTGTATGTGTATGTGTATTGTATGTGTATGTGTATGTGTATGTGTATGTGTATGTGTATGTGTATGTGTATGTGTATGTGTATGTGTATGTGTATGTGTAGTTATGTGTATGTGTATGTGTATGTGTATGTGTATGTGTAGTGTATGTGTATGTTGTTATGTGTATGTGTATGTGTATGTGTATGTGTATGTGTATGTGTATGTGTATGTGTATGTGTATGTGTATGTGTATGTGTATGTGTATGTGTATGTGTATGTGTATGTGTATGTGTATGTGTATGTGTATGTGTATGTGTATGTGTATGTGTATGTGTATGTGTATGTGTATGTGTATGTGTATGTGTATGTGTATGTGTATGTGTATGTGTATGTGTATGTGTATGTGTATGTGTATGTGTATGTGTATGTGTATGTGTATGTGTATGTGTATGTGTATGTGTATGTGTATGTGTATGTTATGTGTATGTGTATGTGTGTGTATGTGTATGTGTATGTGTATGTGTATGTGTATGTGTATGTGTATGTGTATGTGTATTGGTATGTTATGTGTATGTGTATGTGTATGTGTATGTGTATGTGGTATGTGTATGTGTATGTGTATGTGTTGTGTATGTGTATGTGTATGTGTATGGTATGTGTATGTGTATGTGTATGTGTATGTGTATGTGTATGTGTATGTGTATGTGTATGTATGTGTATGTGTATGTGTATGTGTATGTGTATGTGTATGTGTATGTTATGTGTATGTGTATGTGTATGTGTATTGTATGTGTGATGTGTAGTGTATGTGTATGTGTATGTGTATGTGTATGTGTAGTGTATGTATGTGTATGTGTATTGTATGTGTATGTGTATGTGTATGTGTATGTGTATGTTATGTGTATGTGTATGTGTATGTGTATGTGTATGTGTATGTGTATGTGTATGTGTATGTGTATGTGTATGTGTATGGTATGTGTATGTGTATGTGTATGTGTATGTGTATGTGTATGTGTATGTGTTATGTGTTGGTATGTGATGTGTATGTGTAGTGTATGTGTATGTGTATGTGTATGTGTATGTGTATGTATGTGTATGTGTATGTGTATGTGTATGTGTATGTGTATGTGTATGTGTATGTGTATGTGTATGGTATGTGTATGTGTATGTGTATGTGTATGTGTATGTGTATTGTATGTGTATGTGTATGTGTATTGTATGTATGTGTATGTGTATGTGTATGTGTATGTGTATGTGTATTGTTTGTGTTTGTGTATGTGTATGTGTATGTGTATGTGTATGTGTATGTGTATGTGTATGTGTATGTGTATGTATATGTATATGGTATGTATATGTATATGTTATGTATATGTATATGTATATGTATATGTATATGTATATGTATATGTAATGTATATGTATTTTGGCTCTCAGTCGTATGACTCCCCATGCTATTAACCTTCAGTCGCACGACTGGCATGCGTATGGGCTCCAGTCGCACGACTCACATGCGATTGAACCTCAATCGTATGACTGGCATGCGTGGGACTTCAGTCGCACAACTGACATGCCATTCGGTCTCATTGCCCTAATTGCGCAGAATACAGCTCACTCCCGAACCCATCTGCCATTTTCGACCTCCTAGCTCAACCAAACCCATTCTAAGCCCAAATCACCCATCCTAAACCTTAGGAATGCATACCCCAACACCATTCAAGCACACATAAGCCCTGAAATAAACTCCAAACGCATCACACGCAAGCACATACAAATGGGTCAAACACACACACAACCAAAAACGGGTTTTCAGATGTGTTCTAGCCCCAAAATCGACAAAAACATTTAAAAGAGGGGTCCGAACTCACACAAACCACACCAAGAAGTAGAGCTTCGTTTGTACCCGCTACATGACGATTTTGCACTCTTGAATCTACTCGAGCCAACCTTTCTCTTCTTTTTCTCCCTTTTTCTTCTCCCTTTCTCTCTTTAGCTGAATTTTGGGTGTGGGGGGAGGGTAAGGGTTGCCCTCTCCCTTTAAATACCTCCACTCACCCAACTTTCTCGCGTGGGCGAGTTTGGTCCCCCGACTTTGGACTTTATTTATTTTTTCTTCTTTCGTCGGCTTCAAAATAAGTAACCGGGTGTTACAAGTCCACCCCCCTTAAATAGGTTTCGTCCTTAAACTTTGTTATTCCTCGAACAAACGTGGGTAATGCTGTCTCATTTCTTCCTCAGTTTCCTACGTTGACTCAGATCATGTCCTGTGCTTCCACTGCACACGCACAAGAGGAACCACTTATTTCTCAGCCTCTTCTCTTTTCGATCGATGATTACCACTGGTTGCTCCACATAATTGAGTCGTTCGTCTACTTCGATATCCTCCAGTGAAACAATCATATATTCATCTGCCAAGCACTTTCTCAGATGAGATACATAGAATGTTGGGTGAATTCCACTTAACTCATCTGGTAACTCCAGTCTATAAGCTACCTCTCCTACTCGAGCAATGATTCAGAAAGGGCCTATGTACCTCGGGCTCAACTTGCCCCGCTTTTGGAAATGAATGATACCCTTCTAAGGTGAGACCTTCAACATAACCCGGTCACCCACCTGGAACTCAATCGGCATGCGTCGTTTATCAGCATACGACTTATGTCTATCTTTGGCTTTTCAAGCTTCTTAGTCGTAGCCTCGATTACCTCGATGCTCCCTCGTTCTTTTTGACCAATATCACCCCAAAAGACGGGTGTTTTGCATCTCCTACCGTATAGCATTTCATAACGTGGCATACCAATGTTCGCATGATAATTGTTGTTGTGTGAAAATTCAACTAACGGTAAGTGGTCATCCCAACTTCCCCCAAAATCAATAACACATGCCCGAAGCATGTCCTCCAATATCTAAATGGTCCTTTCTGACTGACCATCAGTCTGGGGATGATAAGCCGTACTAATGTGTAACCTCGTCCCCATGGAATCGTGGAATTTCTTCCAGAATTTGGATGTAAACCGGGTGTCACGATCAAACACAATAGACACTGGCACACCATGACGAGTTACAATTTCCTTGATAAACAGATCAGCCAACCTCTCAAATGAATATGTCTCGCGGATCGGTAGGAAGTGAGCACTCTTCGTCAAGCGGTCAACAATCACCCATATAGCATCATACCCTTTCAAAGTACGCGGCAGCTTCGTAATAAAATCCATGGTGATGTGCTCCCACTTCCATTCCGATATATCCAAAGATTGGATCTTCCCATACGGTTTCTGATGCTCGGCCTTCACCTGTAGTTTCAGGTTCCGGCTGCTCCCGTCCTCCCGAGGATCTATTCCTCTCTTTCCTTTCCCCTTCTCGTACCGCCTTGATAACTTCGATCACTACAGACGGTAAAATTGTCTGTATGACCTCGTGAACTTCTTCAACAACAGCCTCTTTTACTGAGGCTCTCAAGTTAGCACTCTCATCGCCACCCTCCGGATGAGGGGTCTCGGGTTCTTCATGAACCACCTTTTCCATTCTGGTCTTCCTCTCTTGGGTCGCGGCTCAGCACCAAGCCCATCACGACCACCACCACGAGAGGCTTTCGAAGATCTTCCACCAGCCATTCACACGCACACTGAAAGATTCAAACACCAACACGGTCATTCAAGGGAACAACTCAGTTTATGTCAAGTATAGTAAGTCCCTAATTACAGTGGCCAGTTGTGATTAGCCACTTACTTTACTCTTCATACCCCAAGCATTACCTATCCTGACTACATCAGTATCTAAATTGACCAGCAACACATAAACCACATAACATGCGCACATAATACCGGTTAACATTACGAAAATACCTTATGGCACGTAGCAACTCAGATTGGCATCCCTTCCCTTACCGTCCTATTCTCAGTTTAGGTTAAGGTTTATTTTGAAAATTTATCCATTTCACTTAAACTTTGGCTCTGATACCAACTTGTAAGGCCTCGTTCTCGGGACGCTTACAGCTGGTAAATCATTGCACATAAAACATATACTTTACATTTAATCATACCTAAAACATTGCAGCGGAAACATAAAAATAACTTTTCATATCATTACAAATGCTTTTGCAAGTTAATACAACATTCATTCAAAGTATTGTTTGTTTGTATTACAATGCAAAAGAATGTCATCCAAAAGAGCTGAGTAGCCGACCCGTGCCATCCTCAGCAATCATTACCTGCCAACTGGAAACACATAAAAGTCAGCGTTGCTGAGTGTGTTCTAGTTTTATAATAAAATATACTTTTCTTTCATTTAACCACTCTTTACTTTCATACGATCATACATCATACGTACACATAGATAATATCATTATTATCTGCATCATTCATTCGTTAACTTCTGTTCATTCATCGTACGTCATTAACATTCACATTCTTTCATCATTACATCTTTTCTTTCCTTCAAACCATAAACTTTACCCTTCTTTTCCTGGTACTGGACCTAGGCCTATCATAGACCTTCTATAACGGTGCTCCGCACCTCTGGTCACAGCACGTAGGGTAGAGTTTAGGTGTACCATTGCCATGTGCAATACCCTTCTGTTCCTGGTACTGGACCTAGGCCTATCATAGACCTTCTATAACGGTGCACCACACCTCTGGTCACAGTACCTAGGGTATGCAGCAATGGTTCTATACAAATGTTCAATCACAAATAAAGACCCCGATATGCATCCTCCGAGGTAGCGAACCCACACACCGTTGGGCTAACACCTTTCAATGGTGTGTCCCGACATACAAGGCTTGCAAGACTTTCTTTACTTTCATTCATTTATTAATGCATGCATTCATTCATCATGTTCCTCTTTTCATTATCTTCCACATTACGTTATATAATACTTTCATTTCATTCATTAACATTCATCGTAAAGCCACAGGAAGATAAACATACATCATAATAAGGAACATAACATAGACAATCATCAACATCATACAGGGCAACATCATACATACATAACATACATCATGCATAATCATGCAACATTGTCATCATGCCCAACATAACATCTAAGGCCACAACAGTCATCTTACATAAACTTACGGGAATCTTCCACGTCAAAACTTACATTTGCACTTTCCTCCGTAAGTTAGTACATAAACTACGTTTTCCCCGAGTGCACAAGCCCTACTCAGGCGTATGGGCACCCTTCAGTCACATGGCCTTCCAGGCGACTGAACATCATGCGAATGGACCAATGCGGATGAACACCTATGTGAATGAACACCCATGCAAATGAAACTAATGCGAATGGAATCAATGCAAATAAGTCCCATGCGAATGGAACTAATGCGGATGAGCACTTATACGAATGGGCTCTCAGTCGTATGACTCCCCATGCGATTGACCTTCAGTCGCACGACTAGCATGCGTATGGGCTCCAGTCGCACGACTCACATGCGATTGAACCTCAATCGCATGACTGGTATGCGTGTGGACTTCAGCCGCACGACTGGCATGCCATTCGGTCTCATCGCCCTAATTGCGCAAAATACAGCTCACTCCCGAACCCAATCTGCCATTTTCGACCTCCAAGCTCAACCAAATCCATTCTATGCCCAAATCAACAATCTTAAACCTTAGGGATGCATACCCCAACACCATTCAAGCACACACAAGCCTAGAAACAAACTCCAAACGCATCACACGCAAACACATACAAATGGATCAAACACACACAGACAACCAAAAACGGTTTTCAGATGTGTTCCAGCCCTAAAATCGACAAAAATGTTTAAAAGAGGGGTCCTAGAACTCACACAAACCACACCAAGAAGTAGAGCTTCGTTTGGACCCGCTACACGACGATTTTGCACTCTTGAAACTACTCAAACCAACCTTTCTCTTCTTTTTCTCCCCTTTTCTTCTCCCTTTCTCTCTTTAGCTGAATTTTGGGTGTGGGGAGAGGGTAAGGGCTGCCCTCTCCTTTTAAATACCCCCACTCACCTAACTTTCTCTCGTGGGCGAGTTTGGTCCCCCGACTTTGGACTTTATTTCTTTTTTCTTCTTTCGTCGACTTCAAAATAAGTAACCGGGTGTTACATACGAGCCGACCAACTTCCGTAAGAATTGTACTAACACGGGGTCGTGCCTTTTAGGCACGGGGTCATGCTTAAACACTCCAAAAAGCCTATAAATAGAAGCCTAAGTTCATCATTTTGGCAAGCTTTTGGTGGGAGAGTTACTCTATAGAATTCTCTCAGGAATCAAGTCTTCAAGACTAGTTGGAGGCTCGGGAGGTGCATACAACACTTGGAAGAAACTTGAGATTGGACAAACACCATCCATTGTGGATCACCAGTTTGATTGTTCCATTTCACCGATGATTTCATATCTATCTTCTTGTTATCTGTTGTTATGTTCAGGATTAAACTTATATAATTTTTGATGAACTAATGGTGTGATATATGTTATGTTAATGTTATGGTGGTCTTGGGAAAACTTTTGATGGATAGCATCTACATTTGAACAGGAAGTTATAAATTTGTGGTTTGTAATTGCGATTGTCATACACGGTTGAAAAACATATGATCAGCTTTTATTCACAAACGGGTCTTCATAATAAATTCATGGCTAATGAACTAGAGATGGTTATTAAAAATCATATCACCTTAACTTTCTGATCATTTGTGGGTTCCCTTTTATTAGTCTGAGAAAATATATAGTAATTGTTACGGTTTTCTAAAATTAATGGTATGTTAGGAAGGAACTTGATCAACTCTCTTTTAATATTAAGTTATGTTTTCAGAAATCGTATCTCAAAAAGGTCACAAAAGATTTACCTACATTACTAGGGCTTTGATCTAAGCAGTAATATCAACCTGACATGATCCTAGTCACTACGGCAGTAGAATAGACGAGAAATCACGCCAGCTCATCTTCATAAACATTAACATAACCACTTTAATCAATATCTTTAAATCACATCACCAATTCATCACAGTTATATAAGTGTAATCTAAATTAGGATGATAACCTTTATTCCTTGGTTTTAAATCTAAAACACATCAATCTTAGTTTACTTTATTTTAATATTTTTTTTAAACACTAAAAATCTCATCAAAACAATTTATCACTTTCTTAAACAAAAATCAAATCTGATAGTCAAATCTTAAAGATTGTTGAGTAGGTTAGGTGTGTTCATGGATTGATACTCGGTTCTTATCAACACTATATTACCACACGACAGGTACACTTGTGTAGTCTAAGTCATATAAAGAAATCAATCGACAATATCTGACCCGTCACTATCATCCTCCATCCCCTCCGGTTCCTCTTCCTCGGGTCCCTCCTCGGGATCCTCCTCATCCTCAGAGTCTGCGGCAGGAGCAGGAGCTATAGCAATCTGGAGTGCTGCTAGTTGAGCTTCTAGAGTGGCAATCCTATTATCAGCTATGGCGTCCCGCTGTTCACGAGCAGTCACGCGTCCTTGGAGTGCCATAACACCATCTTGCATATGGTGACAACCGTTCAGCGTCTTCCCGTGTTCTTCCTTGAGTTCGTCCAATTGATGTCTCAGGTTGTACACCTCTTGCTGTAGTGTACAGACATCACCCGTGAGTCGTCTCACACGATGCTGTTCAGTATCCAGGGCAGCCATTAGTGCAGCAATCAATTGCTCGTTGGACTGCGTCGTTCGTGGGAGTGAAAACATGGGTTGATTGGCATTGTTCCTAGTCCTTGGCTTTAGGACAGGTACGCGTTCCCTAAACATGATATGGTCAACAAACCTAGGATAAGAACGCCAGTCACGCGGAGGGTCACGCTTCATCAACGCGAATGGTTGATCCCAGTCAATCTCCTCTCGGGGATAAGCCAGTCTGGGCCAATCGAATCCATCATCAGGTACAGGTGCGGGAGGTGGGGATTCAGATCGTGTAGGTGATTCGGGTCGTTTACCCGGAGCTCTTGAAGACGATGCCATGCTGCAGAGAGTGTGACGTGTATGCCAATGAGTATACGGTAGATGAGAGTAAGGCACAGGTAACTAATTAACTGTGTGCGGTTATAGTCTAGTGTGTATGCAACCTAGTTCCCTATAACCAATGGCTCTGATACCAATCTGTCACACCCTCAAAATCTACTTGCGGAGTTTTACCGCGAGGCGTGTGAACAAACCAGGATCACAGTCAATAGTTACTCAGAACGACTCTAAATGCCATAATTTAAACATAATTAACCAAAATACCAACTTTAAACAATGCGGAAGCGTTTTTGAAAACAACCCAAGTCAATAAAGTATAACTTATGGCAAAACAAGTGCCAAACCAAAGAGTAAACTATAATTGTTAAATGTCAACTTGTCTTGAAGCAAAGTGTCTTAAAATGCAGTGAACCGTGCAGTGCTCCTATGGCAAGCGAGTTAAGGACCTGAGAAAAGCATACTAAAATGTCAACACATAGGTTGGTGAGTTCAAGAGTTTGAGTTCAATAAACATGTAAACAGTTGCGATAAATATAAGCAGTGTATGGTAATAGATAGCTAGTCTATTATCAGTAAATACTAATACATAGTGATTTTGCAATTGAAGCTGACTGTGATAGTTGTTGCCTCCTGCCACGACTTACCATGTCGTGACATTGATCAATAGGACAAATTGCACTCGGTTGACCTCGAGTCACACAGGTGGGGCTCGTCAGACCCAGTAGTACTACCCAAGTTTCCCCGCTATTAAATATTAACAATTCAAAAGTGTGAGGACTTTTCTCATGGTAAACAACACTATATTAATATTTTACACAACTTAAATAATGAAAGCGTTCGTATAAATACCAGTATGCTATCTCCCCCAAAAGAGATTAAGTAAAGAGTGGGGCATGAACTCACCTGATGTATGCAAAGGTACTTAGGGCTTATTTTGAGAAATAAGAGGATAGCCAACCTTCACAGGTTACCTAGAGCATGTGAGTACATAAGTACGTGTAAATAAAAGACATGTGAAACCCTAATCATACCAAAACCAAAGACTCAAGCTTCTAGAAAAATAGACACGTTTGACCTAGTTGACCCGTTTGACCCGTTGGTGACATTATGGTTATAATACAAATAAAGCCAATGAGCACATACACATACATGATTAACATTCAAACAGTATCATACATATGCTATATCAACCAGGTGTATCACTTAATCATCATACAATCAAGTACTACACAAGTCATGCGAATCTAGAACATTAACATAACCACTAGCTACAATACAACTAACATGTCATACAAGGTTCAACCATTCATCACATGCCATGTGAAGCCACTCACGACTTCACATCCCAAACCCTGCCAATCCTACTAAGTAGGGGCCTCAGATCCGCACGCGTGTATAATGATCATAACCAAATTCTTTAAGCATATACATTGCATTCACAACATCACAACAATCAATTACCAGACCCAAGCATGATGTCCTACTACTACACAACATCCAAACCATACATGATTACCAATTCCAATTATCACCCATGATTATCCAAACATGCCAACAACTAATTTAACACGTTCTATCACACTAGAATCCATCCTTGAACATAATAGCAAGTTCCTATCATCCCAAACATGATCATAACATCATACTTCAACGTTTACACAAATAAAGTTTCCCTTTTGGGAAAGAATATCCCAAAATCTATCAAACATCCAAAGCATACATGAATTCATCACTAATACACCAATTCAAGCTCATACTAACATCTAGACATGATCAACAACACTTAAACATCCCAATCTAACAATCTTCATAAACAAAAGTTTCTACTTTTGGCAAGCTATGATCAACATAACCAAATTAAAGATTTCTAGCATTCATAACAACAATCTAGCATCTAATTATCATCATGAACTCATCCATAACATCAATCCATCACTAGATCACTATTACATGCCAAATAAAGTTACTATTCTTAGTAACCTATGAACAATGCATCAAAATCCCAACTTTCTTGTAAAATCAATGTATTCTAACATTCATACAACCTAATAATCATCAAACATTCATCAAACAATCATCCATCATGCATAATCACAATAATCTCGAATTAGGGTTTGTTTCATAACCAAAGTTCATGATCAACCCACTAAAAACATAGAATTCTTGCATAATCGACGTTAACTAACATGTATACAATCTAACTAACATGTTAACATCATCAACCAACATCAATTTCGACCCCATGAAGGTCAATTTACGAATTAGGGTTTGGCCCTAAACAAAAACTCACAAAAACGTGAAAAATCTAACCTTTAAACGTGTTATAGCTTGTAATTGATGATTCCAACAAGTTATATGCCTTGAAATCGATCCAATTTCGTGTTCCCTTGCTTGTTCTTGGCTGATTTCGCAATGGTGAGGGTGTTTGGAGATGGTTTGCGGCCGAAGGGGGGGTTGGCTAGGGTTTGGGTTTGTTTTAATTAATTTTTAATTTACCTAATTACCCTTTTAACCCTTGTAATTTGTATTTTATAAAAACTAATCTTTAAACTCTTCGTAAAGTGTTTTTAACTTCATAATATAAAGATATAAACTTATGAAAATCATTATATATCTTATCTTTATAAAAACACAAGACATACGAATAAATAGGCATGTTTCCGCGTTACGCGATAAATTCTTTAATTAACCTTTATAAATGTGTGAACACATAAACATAACCCAAAATTCACATAATCATTTAGATTCACAACAAATTAACATTATTCATTATTAATAGGTCACCAACGTTCAACGACAACTAGTGTGTGCTCACGACACGTGTATACAAGACTTAACGGAACTAACGGAGCTTGGTAACGGAAATTTACCGGATGTCACATTATCCCCATGTTGAAAGAATTTTCGTCCCGAAAATTCCGTTACATGGTGAGAGTGTTCCATCACTGGTCTACTGCATTGGCACACAGAAATCGAAATCGTGTGAGTTTTGGATGAGTTGTCACATCATCCCCATGTTGAAAGAAATTTCGTCCCGAAATTTAAATCAATACCTTCGTCTGCTGGCATCGTTCCTTCGAATAGTTGAGGGTACTTAAGCTTCATTTGATCTTCCCGTTCCCATGTGAATTCCGGTCCACGTCGCGAATTCCAACGGATTTTAACAATAGTTATCTTGCTTTGCTTAAGTGTTTTCACCTCACGGTCCATCACCTCCACTGGTTCCTCAATAAAACGCAATTGTTCATCCACCTGAATTTCTTCTAGTGGTACGACCGTCGTTTCATCAGTTATGCACTTCTTCAAGTTTGACACGTGAAATACATCATGAATTCCGCTCAGCGAATCAGGTAGGGCTAATCGATAGGCTACTGGACCTACTCTTTCCACAATCTCAAATGGTCCAACATACCTCGGATTTAGTTTCCCTCGTTTACCAAACCGAACTACGCCTTTCCATGGTGAGACTTTCAACAAAACCTTGTCACCAACCTGAAACTCTAAGGGTTTCCGTCTCTTGTCAGCATAACTCTTTTGCCTGTCTCGCGCTGCAGCCATACGGTTCCGTATCTGTATAATTTTCTCAATCGTCTCATGAATTAACTCGGGACCTGTTATCTGACTATCACCAATTTCTGCCCAGCAAACCGGTGATCGACATTTTCTCCCATACAATGCCTCGAAAGGTGCTGCTTGTATACTAGTGTGATAACTGTTGTTATAAGAAAACTCCACCAATGGCAGGTGAATTTCCCAGTTATTCCCGAAGTCAATCACACAAGCACGTAGCATATCTTCCAACATCTGTATAGTACGCTCACTCTGACCATCCGTCTGTGGATGATATGCAGTACTCATATCCAAACGTGTACCCAAGGATTTCTGTAATGATTGCCAGAAATGTGACGTGAAACGAGTGTCACGGTCGGAGATAATTGAGATCGGTACCCCATGTCTCGAAACGATCTCCTTGAGGTACAGGCGAGTTAACTTCTCCATCTTGTCGGTTTCCTTTATTGCAAGGAAATGAGCAGACTTTGTCAATCGATCCACAATAACCATATCGTGTCACAACCAGTACTAGTCTGGGGTAGCTTAGTAATAAAATCCATGGAGATTTGTTCCCATTTCCACATTGGAATCTCGGGTTGTTGTAATAGTCCGGATGGTTTTTGATATTCCACTTTCACCTTCAAGCAGGTCAAACACTTGCTCACGTACGTAGCTACATCCGCTTTCATGTTAGGCCACCAATAGTGAGCCTTTAGGTCATGATACATCTTGTTGGATCCAGGATGTATAGAATACTTAGATTTGTGTGCCTCGCTCATAACTAAATCTCTCAGATTTCCATGAACAGGCACCCAAAGTCTATCCATGAAATACCGAATTCCATCCTCTTTCATCACTAGCTGCTTCCATTCCCCTTAAAAATTCAGAACCAATATTTTCCCTTTTAAAGCCTCTATTTGTGCCTCCTTAACTTGTTCGGGCAGTTGGGTACTGATAGTAAGCTGTAAAGCTCGCACCCGTCGGGTTTTAGCTGTTTCCTTCCTGCTTAAAGCATCGGCAACTACGTTCGCCTTTCCCGGATGATACTTAATTGCGCAATCATAATCATTTAGTAGTTCCACCCAACGTCGCTGCCTCATATTCAACTCTTTTTGCTCAAAGATATATTGAAGACTCTTATGATCGGTGTAGATAGTGCACTTGGTACCGTACAAATAATGTCTCCAGATCTTTAAGGCAAAAACTACTGCGCCCAATTCTAAGTCATGGGTAGTATAGTTCTTCTCATGTACCTTCAGTTGTCTCGAGGCGTAAGCTATCACCTTGTCTCGTTGCATCAAGACGCAACCCAATCCTTGAATGGATGCATCGCAATACACCACAAAGTCATCTGTTCCCTCGGGTAGTGCTAATATCGGGGCAGTACAGAGTTTTTGTTTTAATAATTGGAAAGCTGATTCTTGACTCTCAGCCCATTTTATGTCGTTCCTTTGTGAGTCAAGGCTGTGAGAGGTTGTGCGATCTTAGAAAATCCTTCTATGAATCGGCGGTAATATCCTGCTAACCAGAAATTGCCTTATCTCGCTTGGTGTTTTGGGTGTAGTCCAATCTTTATCGCCTCAATTTTGGCAGGATCAACGTGTATTCCTTTCTCATTAACAATGTGACCTAGGAATTGTACCTCTCTTATCCAAAAATCACACTTTGAGAATTTAGCATACAGTTGCTCATTTTTCAATAGTTCCAAGATTATTCGTAAGTGCTCTTCATGCTTCTCCTTGGTCCTAGAGTATATCAGTATATCATCGATGAACACAATGACAAACTGATCAAGATAAGGTTTGCACATGCGGTTCATGAGGTCCATGAACACAGCAGGTGCATTAGTCAACCCAAAAGGCATGACCAAGAACTCATAATGACCATAACGAGTATGAAATGCGGTCTTGGAAATGTCTTCTTCTCGAACTCTGAGTTGATGATAACCAGATCTCAAGTCAATCTTCGAGTAATAGCTTGACCCTTGAAGCTGATCGAACAAGTTGTCGATACGAGGTAAAGGGTATCGGTTCTTGACTGTTACTTTGTTTAACTCTCGATAATCGATGCACATCCGGAATGTGCCATCCTTCTTCTTAACAAAGAGTACAGGAGCTCCCCAAGGTGATGTACTAGGTCGAATAAAACCCTTATCCAAAAGCTCCTGAAGTTGTGACGACAACTCCTGTAGTTCGTTTGGTGCTAATCGATAAGGTGCTCTAGCAATCGGAGCTGCGCCGGGAGTCAACTCAATCTGGAATTCCACTTGGCGGTGCGGTGGTAATCCAGGAAGATCTTCTGGGAACACCTCCGGAAAGTCGCGTACTACGGGAATATCCTCCATTCTCTTTTCTTCCTTTTGCTTATCGGTTACAAGTGCTAGGATAGCCACACGGCCCTTCCGTAACAACTTTTGAGCTTTCATATACGAGATGATGCCTATCACAGCACCACTCCTATCACCTTTGACGGTAAGAATTTGATCACCAACCGGGATCCGTATAATCTTCTCGTGACATATGACTTCCGCTTGCTTGCTAGAGAGCCAATCCATGCCTATCACAACATCAAAACTCCCCAGCGTAACAGGCATGAGATCTATAGCGAAAGTATGACCAGCAAGTTCTATCCTACAGTCTTTATGATATGCGTTACATGGATTTGTTTACCGTCGGCTAATTCCACAGTGTACTTAGATTCTAAAGCAGAAGGTATATCACTTAAAAGACTACAGAATTTTAAGGACACAAAACTCCTATCGGCTCCAGTATCAAATAGTACCGTAGCAAAACAACCATTACAGGGAATCTACCACAGTAACAGTTGTGGGATCATTTAGAGCCTCATCTGAGCCAATGACGAAGGCTCTCCCTTTGGCTCCATCTCTATTGCCGCCATTTCCAGTGCCATTTCCACCATTGTTGTTATTATTGCCATTGTTGTTGTTGTTCCCATGATTGTTGGTGTTGTTGTTGTTGTTGCCATTTCCGTTCCTTCTTAGCTGTGGGCAGTTTCGTTTGTAATGCCCTCTTTCCCACATTCAAAACAACCCTTGGGGGTTTCTTGAGATTGTTGTGGCCTCTTCATTAGTTCACCACGGCAATCTTCGCAGCGTGTCCAATCTTTCCACAACGTTGACACTTGAAGCTATCACACCGTCCCACATGGTGATAGTTACACCGTGGGCATTTGGATGTCTGCCGCCGTAACCGCTGGGTCCTTGGTTATTTGGGGCAGTTGGTTGAAATTGCGGTTATTATCGAACCGCCGCTGCTGCTGCTGAACTGGCTGTTGCTGCTGTTGGGATTGTTGTTGACAGCCAGACGACGATGATGATGATGATTTGTAATTGCTGTTGCTGGGAGCGTCCCACTTCCTTTTGTTGTCGGGCACGCTCACCATAGCGCCCCGTTTGGGTAACCGCCCTTGCTCTACCGCCTGATCAGTAAGTCTATGGGTAATTTGGATAGCCTGCTGAATCGTAGTCGGATTAGAAGTTGTTACCATACTTTGGATTTCAGGCACCAATCCTCGTATGTAGTGCTCGATTCTCTTATGTGCCTCATTAACCATTCCTGGACACAATGTAGCCAGCTCATGAGTACGGGTCGTGTAAGCCTCAATTTCTGAACCCTTCATCTTAAGCTGCCAGAATTCCATCTCCAACTTTTGCACCTCGTTTCGAGGACAGTACTCCTCGATCATCATATCCTTGAACTCATTCCAGGGGAGTCCATTTGCCATCGCTTGTCCAAGCATCTGGACTTGCGCGTTCCACCAAGACAGGGCAACACCCTCCAAAGTCCCGGTGGCATACTTTACTTGATCCGCCGGTGGACAGTTACATTTCGAGAAAACGGACTCAGTCTTCTCAAACCAGCGTACAAGCCCTACAGCACCCTCTGTACCGCTGTAGGTGTGTGGTTTGCAGTCCATGAAGGACTTGTATGTACACACTGGTGGTCCTGTTTTAACACAACACACATTAATCAAACATCCCCTACAGTTATAAAGGATATCAGATTTGTTTTTCTGTCATTGTTTACCTGCCGGTGACCAGCGTGGGCAGCAGCCACTGCGCCTGAACATGCTCATTAATTAGAGCAGCCAATTCCGCAGGAGTCATGTTAATAGCACCACACACCCTGTTCTCCGGTGCCACGTCCACGTCACGTCCACGACCACGTCCACGTCCACGTCCACGAGCGTCCATTCTTTTCGCTTTATATTCACAATACAATAATGAGTAACATCATACACATTTAACTCATTGAAGCGTAGTAAACAGTAAATGAAAGAAATACGTATCATCACAACCACAACATTCATAACAAAAATAATAACAAAGTAAATAAATTGCAATAAGTCACAATGTATTTAGCAATGTCAAAAATGAAGTTTTGTCGTTCGTGTGGGGAAACAACCCTTCCCACATAGGTTTCAAAAAGAAAACTACGTAGTCTAAGTCATATAAAGAAATCAATCGACAATGTCTGACCCGTCACTATCATCCTCCATCCCCTCCGGTTCCTGTTCCTCGGGTCCCTCCTCGGGATCCTCCTCATCCTCAGAGTCTGCGGCAGGAGCAGGAGCTATAGCAATCTGGAGTGCTGCTAGTTGAGCTTCTAGAGTGGCAATCCTATTATCAGCTATGGCGTCCCGCTGTTCACGAGCAGTCACGCGTCCTTGGAGTGCCATAACACCATCTTGCATATGGTGACAACCGTTCAACGTCTTCCGTGTTCTTCTTGCTTGAGTTCGTCCAATTGATGTCTCAGGTTGTACACCTCTTGCTGTAGTGTACAGACATCACCCGTGAGTCGTCTCACACGATGCTGTTCAGTATCCAGGGCAGCCATTAGTGCAGCAATCAATTGCTCGTTGGACTGCGTCGTTCGTGGGAGTGAAAACATGGGTTGATTGGCATTGTTCCTAGTCCTTGGCTTTAGGACAGGTACGCGTTCCCTAAACATGATATGGTCAACAAACCTAGGATAAGAACGCCAGTCACGCGGAGGGTCACGCTTCATCAACGCGAATGGTTGATCCCAGTCAATCTCCTCTCGGGATAAGCCAGTCTGGGCCAATCGAATCCATCATCAGGTACAGGTGCGGGAGGTGGGGATTCAGATCGTGTAGGTGATTCGGGTCGTTTACCCGGAGCTCTTGAAGACGATGCCATGCTGCAGAGAGTGTGACGTGTATGCCAATGAGTATACGGTAGATGAGAGTAAGGCACAGGTAACTAATTAACTGTGTGCGGTTATAGTCTAGTGTGTATGCAACCTAGTTCCCTATAACCAATGGCTCTGATACCAATCTGTCACACCCTCAAAATCTACTTGCGGAGTTTTACCGCGAGGCGTGTGAACAAACCAGGATCACAGTCAATAGTTACTCAGAACGACTCTAAATGCCATAATTTAAACATAATTAACCAAAATACCAACTTTAAACAATGCGGAAGCGTTTTGAAAACAACCCAAGTCAATAAAGTATAACTTATGGCAAAACAAGTGCCAAACCAAAGAGTAAACTATAATGTGTTAAATGTCAACTTGTCTTGAAGCAAAGTGTCTTAAAATGCAGTGAACCGTGCAGTGCTCCTATGGCAAGCGAGTTAAGGACCTGAGAAAAGCATACTAAAATGTCAACACATAGGTTGGTGAGTTCAAGAGTTTGAGTTCAATAACATGTAAACAGTTGCGATAAATATAAGCAGTGTATGGTAATAGATAGCTAGTCTATTATCAGTAAATACTAATACATAGTGATTTTGCAATTGAAGCTGACTGTGATAGTTGTTGCCTCCTGCCACGACTTACCATGTCGTGACATTGATCAATAGGACAAATTGCACTCGGTTGACCTCGAGTCACACAGGTGGGGCTCGTCAGACCCAGTAGTACTACCCAAGTTTCCCCGCTATTAAATATTAACAATTCAAAAGTGTGAGGACTTTTCTCATGGTAAACAACACTATATTAATATTTTACACAACTTAATAATGAAAGCGTTCGTATAAATACCAGTATGCTATCTCCCCCAAAAGAGATTAAGTAAAGAGTGGGGCATGAACTCACCTGATGTATGCAAAGGTACTTAGGGCTTATTTTGAGAAATAAGAGGATAGCCAACCTTCACAGGTTACCTAGAGCATGTGAGTACATAAGTACGTGTAAATAAAAGACATGTGAAACCCTAATCATACCAAAACCAAAGACTCAAGCTTCTAGAAAATAGACACGTTTGACCTAGTTGACCCGTTTGACCCGTTGGTGACATTATGGGTTATAATACAAATAAAGCCAATGAGCACATACAACATACATGATTAACATTCAAACAGTATCATACATATGCTATATCAACCAGGTGTATCACTTAATCATCATACAATCAAGTACTACACAAGTCATGCGAATCTAGAACATTAACATAACCACTAGCTACAATACAACTAACATGTCATACAAGGTTCAACCATTCATCACATGCCATGTGAAGCCACTCACGACTTCACATCCAAACCCTGCCAATCCTACTAAGTAGGGGCCTCAGATCCGCACGCGTGTATAATGATCATAACCAAATTCTTTAAGCATATACATTGCATTCACAACATCACAACAATCAATTACCAGACCCAGCATGATGTCCTACTACTACACAACATCCAAACCATACATGATTACCAATTCCAATTATCACCATGATTATCCAAACATGCCAAAACTAATTTAACACGTTCTATCACACTAGAATCCATCCTTGAACATAATAGCAAGTTCCTATCATCCCAAACATGATCATAACATCATACTTCAACGTTTACACAAATAAAGTTTCCCTTTTGGGAAAGAATATCCCAAAATCTATCAAACATCCAAAGCATACATGAATTCATCACTAACACCAATTCAAGCTCATACTAACATCTAGACATGATCAACAACACTTAAACTCCCAATCTAACAATCTTCATAAACAAAAGTTTCTACTTTTGGCAAGCTATGATCAACATAACCAAATTAAAGATTTCTAGCATTCATAACAACAATCTAGCATCTAATTATCATCATGAACTCATCCATAACATCAATCCATCACTAGATCACTATTACATGCCAAATAAAGTTACTATCTTAGTAACCTATGAACAATGCATCAAAATCCCAACTTTCTTGTAAAATCAATGTATTCTAACATTCATACAACCTAATAATCATCAAACATTCATCAAACAATCATCCATCATGCATAATCACAATAATCTCGAATTAGGGTTTGTTTCATAACCAAAGTTCATGATCAACCCACTAAAAACATAGAATTCTTGCATAATCGACGTTAACTAACATGTATACAATCTAACTAACATGTTAACATCATCAACCAACATCAATTTCGACCCCATGAAGGTCAATTTACGAATTAGGGTTTGGCCCTAAACAAAAACAAATCTAACCAAAAACGAAAAATCTTTTAAACGTGTTATAGCTTGTAATTGATGATTCCAACAAGTTATATGCCTTGAAATCGATCCAATTTCGTGTTCCCTTGCTTGTTCTTGGCTGATTTCGCAATGGTGAGGGTGTTTGGAGATGGTTTGCGGCCGAAGGGGGGGTTGGCTAGGGTTTGGGTTTGTTTTAATTAATTTTAATTTACCTAATTACCCTTTTAACCCTTGTAATTGTATTTTATAAAAACTAATCTTTAAACTCTTCGTAAAGTGTTTTTAACTTCATAATATAAAGATATAAACTTATGAAAATCATTATATATCTTATCTTTATAAAAACACAAGACATACGAATAAATAGGCATGTTTCCGCGTTACGCGATAAATTCTTTAATTAACCTTTATAAATGTGTGAACACATAAACATAACCCAAAATTCACATAACCATTTAGATTCACAACAAATTAACATTATTCATTATTAATAGGTCACCAACGTTCAACGACAACTAGTGTGTGCTCACGACACGTGTATACAAGACTTAACGGAACTAACGGAGCTTGGTAACGGAAATTTACCGGATGTCACAATTTCATTCATTATCATACACGCAAAGCCACAGGAACGATAACATACATCATAACAAGGAACATCAGCATGCACAGTCATCATGTTATACAGGGCAACATCATACACACATAACATGCATCATGCACAAACATGCAACATCATCATGCCCAACATGCTCTCTAAGGCCTCAATTGTCACCCTACATGAACTTACGAGAACCTTTATGTCAAAACTTACATCTGCACTTTCCCCCGAAAGTCAAAAGTTAAACTACAATTCTCCTCCGGTGCAACAACCCTATTCGGGCGTATGGACACCCTTTGTCGCATGGCCTCCATGCGACTGAACATCATGCGAATGAACCAATGCGGATGAACACTCATTTGAATGAACACCCAATCATACAAATGGACTAATGTAGATGGACCTCATGCGAATTGTACTAATGCGGATGAGCACTTATGCGAGTGGACCTTCAATCGCATGACCTCCGTGCGATTGGGCCTTCAATTGTGCGACTGGGCCTTTAATCGTGCGAATGGACCTCAATCATGCGAATGGACCCCAATCGTACCCTCTTCAGCCGTATGGCCTCTATTCGGTCTCTAGTCGGTCGCCTAGCCCTAGCTGATGCAGAATGCAGTTCCAGTCAAACGCAAACTCCCCTTTTCGACCTCCAAACTCATCTAAACTCATTCTAAGCCCAAATCGACCATCCTAAACCTTAGGGATGCATACCACAACATCATTCAAGCACACACAAGCTCACAAACAAGGCTCAAACGTATCATACACACACATACACATACACAAACGGGTCAAACATGCACACACTCAAAAACCCGATTTTCAGATGTTTTCTAGCCCCAAATCATTCAAAAATGTGTAAAAGAGGGGTCCTAGAACTCACATAAATTACCACAATAAGAAGAGCTTCGATTTGACTCGCTTCTCAACGATTTTGGCTCACTCGAACCAACCCGAACCAACTTTTCTTCCTTTCTCTCTTCTTCTCTTTCTTTGGCTAATTTTGGTGGGTGTGGGGAGAGGGTAAGGGCTGCCCTCTCCCTTATATACACCCACTCACCCGACTTTCTTTCGTTGGCGAGTTAGGTCCCTCGACTTAGGACTTTATTTCTTTTTCTCCTTTCGTCGGCTTCAAAAGAGATAAATAACCGGGTGTTACACTTGTCTTTTATATGTGTGGTTTAGTATTTAATAACCAATTAAAACTAAATCTTTGCAAAAAATCCTTATCAAAATATATACATTCCGCATCGCATCAATAGTACTATTGGGTTGACACCTCCACCTTTGTTTGTTGGTATACTAGTTGGGACTGACAATGGCCACGTACGGGCCATAGGGTGAGTATGTTCTGACAAGATTTGTGTGACGTCATAGGTTTAGTTGTAAGGCTCATGATTGCATATGATATTACTTGCTTATAACTGTATGCAGTTATGTCCTAACAAACTATTACACATTATCAAGTTTTATTTATTATCTAAATATGTGAACTCACCGACAATATGTTAACGTTTTGAGTATATCTTTTCAGGTAATAATAATCGACTTTAACTAGATTTCCTGCCTTAATGATGACTTTAAGGAAATTCACTTTAGAGATTTGCTTTTGTGTTTCTGCTATTATGTTTCATTTAGGTTCTTTATTGTTGAATATGTTCTCCTTTACTTGCTACCGGGTGTGTGACTTAAATTTCATTTTGATTGTTTGACAAGGTATGTCGTGGAATTGACTAGCTGCGACACAAGTCTTCATTTGAGTCGGATGACATCATGACACGTTCGTTTTCTCATTTAATGCATCTCTATCAACGATCAATGTGTTATGACGATCTCGTCTGTTACATCTCGTGTTTTTTTGCTATAAGCGGGGGTGTGACAGCTAACTTTTGTTTAAAGTGTGTGTTAAACTCGAGGGTATTTCAGTCTTTTGACATATGAGAGACTAAATTTGTTCTTTGATGAATGGAAGGGACATTTGTATATTTAACCTAAAACTAAAAATTGAAACCCAGCCCCACCTGTTAGCCATACTACCGTAGTACCACCACCGTCAATAAGGCACCACCACCCACCATCTACCCATAATCTAACATTGTTTAACAGTCTTCAAATTTATTAAGATTCAATAGTTGAACACATTTGAACATATAAAAGTTCTGCTCTGTTTAATATTATAAAAATAATTTTATTCATAACGACCTACTTTGTTAAGAATAAAAGCTAAAGGTCACCTTTTTATATGTGTACATTACTTGTAAAATAAACTTGAATTAATTAGATCGTTGTTGATTGATATGAATTATAATTAAAGACTAAATTACTATCAGTTGGAGATTTTTTTTAATGGTATCAGTGGAGTGGATGAAAATTATAATATTGGTAAATATAATGGATTGAAAAAAAAGATTTTTGAATAGAATGAATTGTTAGGAAAAAAATGACATTTTACACTATATATTAAAAATGATGTTTTTAAAATTTTTGATAGGATTTATTTTCTTTGTTTATTTATTGTTCATTATTTACATATATATTATCATCGTTATTTTTTTCATCTTTATGCTACCATTTTAGAATAAAATATCACCAATCACGTATGCGTAAACAGGTCATAAATGCAACATTTTAAAGGACAAGTGTATATATGTTTGTAAAGAGAGAAACTTACATCCAAGTACATCCATGCATTAAGATATGTATGGTTCGAAGTAATGAAACACGTACACTAAAAGATATCTCTTTCTTCCTTGTTGACAAGAAAGAATCATATCCCTCGTTACCATATACAATAAATACTTCATCATTCTTCCCTTTTCATATCATTTGTCGTCTAAGGCTTTTGGTTTACTTAATCTTTTACGTACACAAATGACTCCGCATTTACTCCACGGTACGATTCATGCCACCATTTTTGAGGTCGATAGGTTACATAGCGGATGGGATTGTAATGCTTGTTTCAAGGTACGTTTATTTGTTATATTATATATCTATGTATTTCATTCATTATTCTTTAATTTATTAATATGCTAGTATTTCTTGATTTACAACCCTTTACTATAATTTAGCTGATTTTACCGACTACTTGCAGCGAGTGGAACTTTTAGCATGTTACTTTTATTATCGTGAACACTATTTTCATGTTTAATGATTGCATTAAAGGGTCATAAGGTGTATTTATTTATATCAATATTACATCTAATGTGTATAACTTAAATATTTATTTACTTTTAGTTTTCAATTACATAAGTTGTAATGCTTTTTAAAACGAGTTATTTTATAAACGAATAATAAACGTGTGGCATTTTTTGTTTGTGTTATAAATATAAGGTCTTTGTTGTTTTAAATAGTGAATTAGAGGGCTGGAAATAAAAAGGTTGATTTGCTTAGATATCAATTTAAACTTCTTATAAGTTTTTTTTTAATTTTAATAAAGTCTGTATTTATCATTTAATATAAACCTAAAGACATATTTGTTTATTTTTTAACATTTGATATAATTTTTCTGACATATTTGTTACATAAATACCTAAAGACATATTTTAAATTTAATATATAAGAGGTAGAAACTTATAGATTATTTATAATAAATTGGCTCTATTTGTTGTCCACTTGTCCGTAGTGAAGGGTGTTAAGGCGTGATAATAGGGTGTTAGAACACCCCTATTATAGATGAATATCACCCATATTGTTTGATAAGGGCATGATAGGGTTTTACGTGAGTTGCTTCAGAGACTGGTTACAAGTTTGCTTTACATATATATAAGGGGAGAATTTAAGTAAGAATTTTTTTTTTAAATTCTAAAAATCAATCTCAACCATTTATTTTTTATCACATGTAAATCACATCTCATTTTTTCTTTTTTATTAAAACGTTCATAACTTTTTTTCACAACATCATTTTCGAAAAAAAAATTCACCATAAAATTCAGTATTTTTTATTTTTTCCAACGTCTACTATATTGATATACTTTTCAAAAAAAATCATCAATCCATTATTTACATGTGTGTAAATCAAGTTATACACATGTGTAGTACTGGATTTACACATGTGTAAATCCGATATTACACATGTGTAAAACGAATTTGATTAAAAAAACGGAAATTTTTTTTATTTTTTATAAAAACTTTTTATTTTTTTTATGAAAGAGAAAAACTAGAGGAACTTTTTTGTGTTTTTATTTTTTTTATTTGTATGTTATTTTTTAATTTATAAAATTTTTTAAATATGTTTTTGTTAA